>JAVFBX010190413.1:0-10990 GCA_034783855.1 Mopalia kennerleyi | reverse complement strand
TGCACTGAAGATAGAAGAGAAATCGACACCAGCCACATGTGTAATGTTTAAACGCCAGCTGTGCCATCGTCTGCTTCTTCGAGGTCAGCGACGGTGTCCGATTTGTTCAAAATGCAACAAAACTACCTTAATCTAGTATCACGTAGATGTAAAAGTGAAACATTAGACATACCGTGGACGGCTGAAATTAGTCCATTCCATTTCGATACTCTGTTCTCTATAATATCCCAGTTCTATGTTATTTTTAATCATTAAGTTACAAGCAATTGTAAGTCTGAGACTAATTGATCATTGTTGTTTTCCACAAGTTTTAATTGAAATGTGTGTGTATCGTTGAATTTACAGGGTTGACATAGCGCCGATAAGGGTGAAAACCCAACACAGAATGTAATGGGTATGTTTCTCGTCAGTCACAATTACAACAAAAGATCGACAGATAGCCCTTTTTTTCTCCATTCGGCCAATCGTGTAATACACCATATATCTTGTGTACAACTCATTATTGAAACTAACGATTGGGACCAATGTTTCCTCTTGTGTTCGTCGGCATGGTTGTGGCTATGATTGTTGGGGGTTCCTGAAGCTTGACGTCCCTATAGCACATCATACATGTAGGTGTGAAATTATCAGCCAGTGCAAGACAAATTCAAATCTGTAGTACTGGTACATTTATTGGGAAAATCACTTCGCATATGTCTTCAAGTAGCCAGGACTTAGGCAACAAGCTTGACCTCTCAGAAGAAATGCATTTTTGTTTAAATAACGTTTTCTGAGAAAGTTATCGCAATCTCTCTCATCCTCTCCAGATTACAGCATAATCTTTGGCAGCGAAGGAGAGTTCAATAATTTTACAGCCAACTTTCATTATCCTGATAAGTAATTTATTTAGGTGACTATATCTTACAGTATTTTCAAATGTTTCGTTTGAAAAATTCACTCACAGTTAAGCTTTGAAACTTGTCAAGTATTGTAATATTTTTGAGTATCAGTCTGTGCACATTGTATTTTGATTTCAGAGAAAGTCAATTTTAATGGCCTCCACCGGGATTTGAACCCGGATATCTGGCTAGCAGGTCAATTATAACCACCTTCCTATGCAAGGGTCAGTATGTGTAGGACGAGACTTCCACATTGCTATCCCTTGCTGTAATTCGAAGGAAAAACGTGACAAAAATTCAATTGGACCATGGTAGAAACAGGTAGGCCAATGAAAACGTCGTTTGCACATCAAAGTGTAACATGTCTGTGATGACATCAGGACTCGCTATTGGGACTAAGATCGTGCATGTATATTACATGCATCGTCTACTTCTCATCCTGTGTTTAGACGGCCTCTTTTTTATTCTATGAAAGCCCCAATCTGATTGGGTAGAGTAACGAGAGGTCCTCCGAAACCAGCTGTTGTTAATTCTAGCTAACTCCGGTTTTATCGCCTATTGATGCGGGGTGAGAAAGGGAGAGATGCTTAATGCGACGATCTTCTTTTCTGCCTTGCCTCGGGAATATGATTATTACCGACTAGGCTACAAAGTCTTAAGGGCGTGTGCTGTGACAAAGCACAAATAAAAATTCGATGAACGAAATCAATTCAAGGAAATTAAAAGTTTGTATACGCGTTTCTTTATTTGGTTATATTCAAGTCAATTTAAGTGGATACATAATAACAAATGTAATTCGTACAACACGCATGTCCAGATTTATACAGTTAATGTTAAAATAACTGTAAAACTATATGATAAAATAGATATATAATACTTACTATTTCATCTAGATAAACCTTCTACTTGTCTACACCTTGATATCACAATTGTCCATACCGTGTGAATAACGGAACCGGGATGTATTAGTCGTATTTACACTTACGATTTATATATAGATACTCATTGAAAATATTGTGGCATAGTCTTTCACCTCGTTTCTCAGCATTTCCATATTTGTCAGATATAGTTTTGAAAAATCGCACAAAAGGGACGAATACCTAGAACAAGCCCATCGTCATTTTGCGAGGAAGGGAAATGCTCTAGGGTATCAAATGTTCGACCGTTTTGAAAGAAATAAATGGATAAAAACAACACATACAAGTAATAGAAATAATGTTACCCTGGGTTAAACTAACAGCCAATGAGGTGGAATAGATGTTTCTGGCTGTCCTGTGATTGCAATCGATTTATCCTAAATTTTAAATTATAATGCACGGGAGATGTGGGCTCGATAGAACAACTTGTAAATAGTCATGTGTAAGTTGAACTCTGTTGACAAATTCATGTTGACAACGTATTGAGTTAAATTATATAGCATTTTATTTACTGTTACACAATTGTTGTAAAAATGTATACAATTTAAGATTGAAAATATTGGCTCGAGATGGTTGCCTAGTTTTCCACACAGATTCATTTTTCAACACAGGATCATTTAGCCATAGGTATGAGTAAATTAAATTCCGTGCACTTTGATATTTTACGCATTCCACAATCCAGGGAATATATTTAAATAGTATGCTTTATAGTAATATAGAGACATTCCATAAGCATAATGTATTCAATTGCGAAAATATGACAATGTTGGAATATGTATCAATGCCAGACAACCCTTTAAATCATTGGTTCATTTTTTGTAAGTAACGGCGTCTAATTTTTCTATAATCTCTATAAGAACGTTCACATTTAGGGATCTGTTTGAAAATAACGATGCCCAAACATTGTTCCCAAGTGGCCACTATACATAGATACAAACATGATAAATTAATAATATAATATAAAAATTACTCTTTCATGTCGTTAAACCGTAATTTTACTGGGACGACCAATATTAAAAAATGTTATACAATGTTATTAAATATAACAAAATACTTTTTGCTGAACACAAATAAATAAATTTGATTAACTACAACTAAATACTACAAACGTTAAATAACACTGCTGGACCGACTTTTCTATAAAGCTTGTGGGATTACATAGATACAACAAACCAGAATGTGCTTATTTTGTATGAGTATAGCGAATGTAATATTTCATGATGTTCAAAATGCTAAATTTAATATATTTCTGAACTATGACAAACCATTTTATCCACATTCACAATACCATGTGCAGGTATCGTATTAAATCTATTGATTTAAGTAACTATTTATGTTTTATAGTTTTTATTAATTTCAATCACCACATGCATCGGTATTGATAACATATACATGTAACTTCATTAAACAGCAATGGGTTAGGAATATTTGAAAATACAATAGTAAAGTATAACGTGACCACAGATAAAATTTAAAAATCAAAACCTAAAATGTCTGACAAACAATTGAGTATAATACAAGGCATATAATTATCCGCGAAAAGCCAAACGTACCAGCTATACTGGGGTTAGGCCTACATACGTTGGAAGCACTGTGATCAACAAGGTCGATTTACTTATAGTTAATGAGCACTCAAGTCTGTTAAGTCATTGACAATGATTCAAAGCACTGAAGTGTTCTGATACACACTTAGTTGTCCCTGGTGACCCTTAGCTGGCGTGAGTGAATCGTAGCTTGGTTCTGCTAAAAAAGTAGAATTCAATATATTATTAACGATTGTTTTTCACTTGTATCTGCGGTTGATGTAAAATATAAATCGTGTACGATTACTCGCGCCAAACACTAGTTCTGAGTTCTGAGCACACCTTCTCAGATAATAAGTTTAAATTTTGTGCTAAGCTGCTATATGTTATGTATAATGTCGGCGGCCATCATATAAAATTAAATGTACAGAACAATATTCAGTGCTATTCATGGTCATGTGTTACAAAATGATGACGAAGCATGTACCAATTTACTTTATGTATAGTTTATTCTAATTGATAAAGTTATACGATTTAAAGAAAGAATCAGCATTAAAAATACGTTACCTGTTGATTGTCCCGTATTAGGTTCTTCGTAATGGCCTGTAAAACAGTGTTTAACACACAAAGTGTAAAAAAAAAGTTGATTATAATGTTGACAATCGCAATATGTCAAATACACCCTCGCTTTACACTTTTGAAACTATTTCAGTTCCCATGCAAATAATCGTCAATACAATTATACATCATATCATCTGATTTAAAAACAAACCCTGTATACGAATTTGTTTTCGATACGATTCAATAAAAAAGCAATCGCTTGTTATATCTTGCATTTGAATTAAATTCGGCTTGAAGAAACTTACCAAGTTCAGGGATATTCATATTATCATATTCACCAATACCTATAAAAACAATTAGAATAAAATAGTTTAGCTACAGCACACTGTTATGATATCATGTTAATTTAATAGTAGGTTATCGAAATAATGACATGAGCTCAGGGTTGATGGAAAGGTACAACAGAAGGTTCGTCCCAGTTCACTTCTACTTGGGAAAACGCCAGTTATTCACATTAATGCGGATACTTTAATAATGGACAAGAAATTCGTTGAACACAGCTATTAATGACTTTCCAATAGCTCATTTGTGTCGTCCTGGAGGAACTAACACCTGTTTGAAATTAGCATTAGACATTGCAAATAACTATGTTTGTAAAGGGACAAACCAGTAACTTCATTGTTACTGGGTCTTTTGATATGTTGGCCTTGTATTGGAAAAAGAATAACAGGAAACTTTCTCGCCAAAAAAAAATAACATGAAATTGTACAAAACACTTTCGTCTTATTGGCAAATCGGTTCAACTATTCTCTTTTTTAATAATTGACTAATTTATGCACACTATATCAAATACCGAATACCCATTTCCCTCAGAATCAGCCAAACAGTCGTGAAACTCTGAAAATAACTTTGAACCTAAAAACAGTCGCGACATCAATCAGTCAGTGTAAATACATCACCCATTAACTAATTGCTGATGACATTAATCCCCAATTCTGATTTGATAACCTAATCCGTATCTTACCGTCTCTTGCTGTAGGTATGGATTCCTCTACTGGTGGAGATGGTAGTTCTTCCCTGTAAAGCAGATGCCTCAACATAGTCAGAATCCAATCAATATGTATACATGCAGTAACAATAAACTTCATTTTCGTTTAAATTATAATTTGTATTAATTCATAGTATTGTTGTGTTGTAATATCGAGAGTATATTAAATGACTGAAAACGCTTCAATACCTGCGCCATGGACAGGGTCGTGTTCTTTGTCGCAATTGATGACAACAGCGATGTTCAAACGCAGTAGTTGATACCTTTGGGCACAAACAGTATGCTCCTTTACACCTTTTATAATTGATGGTGACATTTTTAAAAACAATATCAATCGAAATCCTACCTGTCTTTCTTCACAACACATCCAGCGCCTGCAATATACAAGACGTATTGTAGCTTATAATTGTGCGTGGAACCATGGAGAGACAGCAGAAGTAGCAACAACTCGTTGATCGGGACAGGCGACTGTGCTAGACTATCATGCTGTTCTATTGAAATCTAAATAGTGTTAGTGCCAGAGCTATTGCTTTGATGTTCACTGATCAGTTACGACAGGACATAACCGTGAAATATATATTATCAGTTTTGTCAGCGGAGAGCAACAAACACCCTTTATGCACCAATCAAATGCACCAAAGAACATCGATTTGTTTTATGCGCATTTTCACAATTCGTAATCTTTACCTTTCATACTATCGGGACGTAAAATACACACATAAAAGTTACAAATAGTGTTGTAATTAGAATGATTTTAAAATATTATTTCGTAAAAGAAGTTTGACAGTTTTTGTATTTTTACACATATTTCCGCATTAGAATGATTCATCAATTTAAAGTTACAGTTTAAATAACTTTCGCATTTTGGCGAGAGTCTAGTGATAAACAGTGAAATAGATTGTACTGTTTTCTTATTACAGTATTAAAATCTCTCTTTGGCGACGGTTAAACCGGTCCATAGAGATTTAAGTTATGAAAAGCAGTGGGCCTGTGTGTCCTTTCATTGCTACTAATGTTTGTTAATTATTAACGTATACAATGTTTACCCCCTGGGGCTAATCGAACCACCATTTGAACCAGCCTAATTACTATGAAAAAGGATTATCATATAGACATTGATTTGTTTGTCGACATAAGATATCATGTTGTTAATAGTTCAACGCCTAATTAAACATACGCGACGGGATTTTAATCGCCTTGACCATAAAGCGAATAACATCCCGTGAACCCATGTGTGCGCCTGCGTGACTCAAGCCATTGAGCGCAAATTCTGTTCACTCGACGGTGCAGAATCCAGTTGTGAGGCGTCTGGCGGAATTGATCATTTGTATCATCAATACAAAACTACTTTTCAGCAAATATATTATGCCATAAACGTTATACTGCTTGGTCTTTGGTTAAGAAATTATACGGCTTCACTTTGTAGATTTAACAGATTAGAGTAAACAATACATTGAGAATATAGCTTACAATTTGAAGATGACCTGTTTCTGCGACGAATCGTCCATATTACAACACCAACGATAATTACAATGACTCCTCCCACAACTATTCCAACTCCGATTCCTGCTCCTGTTATCATAGATCCGCACGACAGCTTTTCTGCCGCGTGTGTCCTCCCGCCTTCTGAAAAATCCACAGAAACTGGATTGCACAAAATCATTTACACACACTAAACACAGCATATGAAGCAAACAATTTATCATAGTTATAATATTTCTTAATTTTAGGCTCATAGGCCATCTTTTATAGTATATCAGGTAATTTTAGTACTGACCTGACTTAGAGACATGTAGAACTCAAATAGGAGTGGCGTTTTATAAATGATTTTATTTGGGAAGACCTGGCTTCTGAACTTTTATGCAACTATACGCCACAAGTCACGAAAGGAAGCTGCTATGTTAGTATCAACAGTGAGAACAAGTTCAGGAGAACTAGCTTCAAACTTTCTCAACAACATGTTACATCTTACACATCATGAATGATATTGTATCATGATGTCATCATTGTCACTCAATGTGTCTGTTACGTACGATATGGCAAATGTAGGTGTGGCTATAAATATATCGCAGTTTGACAGAGTTTAACTTAAAGTCTTGCTTTTTAACACACATCTTGTTTTGTTACTCAAACAACATACAAAAGCAATTATTTAATAGGGTTATACACAATGTCATGAGACCTTGCAGACTCTTCACATATATTTAACAATTTATTCCGGATAGGTGCGGTATAGTAAATTATGAACGTATCGCTTGCGAAGCTCAGGTAATTGCATGGCACGTTATTTAATCGGAACCCAACATTGGAGTCATTTAGTTTCCTAATCAGATAATCTATATATCAATTGAATAAAGAAAGATGACATCACTTCACCTTGGCGCACCTCATTTGTCATACTAAATGTGTCAGATGTGGTACTGCTCCACTGGGTACAGAATGACTGCTTACAATACTAGTTTAACAAAAGACGTATAAGCACATTTTTATCTGTAATCTTTTTGCAAAGCCCCCTGTTGTCGAATAACAAAACGTTGCGTGCATGCATCAACACGACACACATTAATGAGACTGCCGTTAGAGAGAGACACATGTCCATGGAATTTTGCTCTTTGAACCCAAACTGGTTATCGGAAAAATAAAAAAAAGTTTGGTATCGAATTAGCACAACATGCTCATGGATTTTAGACGACATTGTTACCAGGACTTCAAGCCTGTAATTATCTTGGTCTGTTATTTTACCTGATTTAGATATTATAATAGGTACAATGACAACCTCGGAGAGTCTTGATGGGACGTAACCGTGATCAAACAGTAAGTTTGTTAACATTGCTACCAAATTAGAAAGTATTTTGTCAGCAGCGTACCTACAACTAGTGCAACTGGTTAACATATCAGCGCTAACTAACTTGCCCGATATAAAGTGTTTAACATCGTAGGAATCTCTATGAGCGTTATATCTTTGTACATTTGATCATCAGTATTGAAGATATGGTTTCCAACATCCGGTCCATTTTGCTCATTTTTAACTGCATTCAGTAATTGTGAATACTGCTTGTGCTACATAAACGCTACTTTACTATTGCTTACCCAACTGATTGGGCGATTCACATCTGCTTGTTAGTATCTTTAATTACGGAATGCCAAAAATAGAGAAAATCTCTGTCAAATATATAAGCCAATTTATCGGCACGAATATCTTCTCCGTGCGACATTTATTTTCGAAAAAATATTAGCACCACCAGAAAAGAAAACGCTTCACCAACAATTGAGAATAAATAGTTTCGAAGAAAAACGTCAACATACCATCTACAGTACAATTTGTTGTTGCAAATTCTGACAAAGTTAGATCTGTGTTAGGTTGGACTCTGAACTCATAGTGTCCTCCAGACTGTAGACCTGTTAGCATTTTCTGAACCAACCTTCCCGGCCCAGGATTTCTTACCAGTGTCCCTTCCCATTCCTTCATAGTTTGTCTACTTTCTAACTTGTAATACTCCAGAACAGTTGTGGTGATCCCAGATGGCCAGACCAGCTTTACTTGGCCATTTCTGCAGGATGTCACTTCAACTTCTTGTGGAACAATTTGTCCTTCTTTAATAAAAACAATTAAAAATGTCATATTAAGAATTAATCTGCATTGGACTATTGTGCATGTGGTAGTGATACTAAAAGAAAACTACAAACCGACTAACGTCGTTTTCATTAAAGAGGCACTACTTACCAATTACATCAATCACAATATTTTCCTGGCTGGAACCTAATATATTTGTGACACGTATTGTAAACACTCCAGACTCACTGGCCCCGGCGGAGGGAATAGCTATTTGAGAAGACAAACTGTAAGGGCTTGTTGTCTGGTTCACCTGCGTTTTATATCGCTGGCCGATGTGTACCCCATCCTTTGTCCAGATTATCACAGGCACCGGTTTCGACATAATCACACACATCAATATGGCATGTTGTCCTTCAAACAACTTTAACTGAGATCTATCACAACTAACCAGTGGTTTATCTGTGGATAAAACGAAGAACATAATTAGTATGCGTCACAAGTTGCTTCTTCAAATTTGTTGACAGGGGCTAATTTTCGGACTAAAATTGCTAGTCACAGCACTACTGTCATTTTGGAGTGTGTGTTGTGCTTTCGGTTAGTACAAATTAAACCTGAATCACATGTGGTATTCATATCAGGGAAGTAATAAACATTTAGCACATTATCATATTGGAACTCAACTCTTTGTTGTAAATTACTTATTTATTTATTGGATAGACAGATATAAACATATCTCAAGACTAATTATATCTGCATTTATTTTATGTACATATACTCACATTGTACATCCAGTGTTAGCTCAGAACTAACAGGTGTCCCTTGTCCCTCTCTCTGACCCTTACATCGGATAACATCACCATCCTGATGTCGAGTTGGTCTCACGCTGTACAGTCCTGAAACATAGTACCCGTTATTGGGTCCTCTTGTTTGAGTGACACTTGATATCTCTGATTCTAGTATTGACGTCCTGTAGTTGTAGAAAGAGACAATGGGAAGGGGGTTGGACTCTTCAGTGGTACAATTGAATGTTACTGTGCTATTCTCTGTTACGTTTACTGTATTCCCGTTTAGACCTTTATCTGGATGAAGAGACACACGGTCAGGACCAACTGAAAACGGAAGAAAATAGAACAGTCTACCACACCTGTGAAACCCAAATGACATAAAGAATACAAACGCATTTGGCCTCAAAGCGGTAACATGCAGATTTTAATCGAGCCCACGTGGTTCCATGAAACAATGGGCCAAATTGTTACAGAACTGTTACATTGGTTGTATGAAAGTAGGATTGATTTGTTGGTGTGTCGAATATCAAGCAGCCACACTATCATAAATGCAAAATGTTGAGTATTTCGCTCTGTTGGAACAATAATATTCTTCCAGTGATAAGTAAGGCAGTATGGGTATACTAGAAACATACTGCCAAGGTGGTATGGAAGCATAAAACTGAATTGTATAACGAATCTGCAAAAAAAACAAAACATATTGTTATGCATAAACACGTTATGAAAAGTTAAAAGTTAAAAGTGACTTCGCTTTGTCCCAAAACAATTGATAGTTGATTTGTATCGGTAGTTATCTGACGGTTTTACGATCAGAAGCAAAACATTAATCTGTTATTTTAGTTTAATAACTAATCGATTCCAAAGAATACTGATCAGACGATGTTGATGAGGATGGGTATATGTGTTTAGATTATTTTAAACCAATGCTAATTACTTGCTTTTAGATGTAAAAGACAAAATTAGAAAATGGCTTTGTTCATAGCTTTGTCCATAATTGAATGGAGGAAGGTATGTCTTAGTAAATTTGTTCTTCAACCTGGTTTTGTTGGTGGTAACTACAAAACATTTGCTTAATTAAGGAAAATATTCTCTTCACTCAAGATATTAAGTATATGGAGACTTTCTTACCTATAAGAGGCGCCATTCGACGAGTTTTTCAACTTTAAATGTGCAATTATGGTTTTTCATTGTTTTTAAGTCCTGCTTCTGACTGGAACTTGATGAAATTGTATTCCTCAAGTTCGACACGGGGTCAAAGTTGAAAGCCTCTTTCGACAGCACTGCAGGTACAGCAGCAGTTCTAACATGGCGGATGTGAGCAGACGTGTAAGCAGAACTCCGCTAACTGACTATAACCATATCATTATGTTGTCATCAGCTGACTCTAACAGTGACAAGGTCATTCTGTGATTTTATTGCTGTTATTGCATATAGATAAACAAACTGTTGATTTTGACTCTACTAATAGTGATACGGTGTCTGAAATGAACGAAGATACAAATCAACCAGCTTCTTCGCCAGAACATGTTGTTTCAGCTTTTAATCAATTACAGGATAATCTTGAGAGTTTCATAAAAAAATCTTTAACAACCCTCACATCTCAAGTGTTTTCTGTAAAGCACATCCTAAATATAGTGGCCAGACAACAGGATTAGTTTTATGAACTGTTATTGAAATTAGAACGTAATCAATCGGAGTTGACGACCAGCCTTGAACATACAG
>JAVFBX010190402.1:0-13470 GCA_034783855.1 Mopalia kennerleyi | reverse complement strand
CCCCCCTCCTCGATTTATGATCCTGGGACTTTTATGTTACCATATGAACAAGTTATTGTACCTTAAAAATAGACACGATCCTAAACACACATAATTATGCAAACAAAGATTTGTCATCTATACTAAAGAGCTATTTATTGGTTCCTTATCAAGTATTTTACCACCTGCTACATATAAACCCGCACAACGCGACCCGAGTCAACTTTCATCTAAAAATAAATCAGAACAAATAATGATTTTATCACCGGGAATAATGATGATTGTCAGAGGGCGCAGCTGTTCCACTGTTATTTTTATCTCCGCAATAACAAATTCTCGAGCCGCGTCATAGAGCTCAAATATTGATTTTATTTTGCAGGCAGGAACAGTACTATGTAATTATTACCTTGTATTTCAAGGCTTTTTAAAATATATACTCAAAGGTATTTCCCGTATTTGCCTCTCCTACCTGTAATATCAAATCTGCCAAAGCGAAAACTTTCTATAAAGGAAGAAATTCGGTCCTTGCTTAGCACTGGAGGAAGATTAACTTTCTAACAGTCTCAAAAGTGAAATGCCATTAATCACGGCGAACAACACCAATCTTTCAATGAATTCTATAAGCATCCCTGATCTTCAGAAACACTTGAATTTCAGTAAAAAAAACCCCTAAAAAACTGGCGATTGTTAGAATGGTCGCTCTGGCAGCTTAAACACAGGATTGAATCCGAATCGTTCTTATAGTACGATATTGTAGAGAAAGAAATAAACGATCCACTTTAAAGAAAACTAACACTTTGCGGAGAATGCAGCTTCAAGTTATACGTCTTACGCCCTTTAAATAGTTCTTCCCCTAACTCAAAATAAAAGTCGGTCAGCCAACAAAATTAATTTTACATCAGTTGGTAATAAAACGAACAGTCCCAGGGTTTCTTCATACGCATCATTTGGTCTGTTTGTTTGTTCGTTTGTTAGATTGAAGGTTAAGCTGTATTCAATGATATTTTACTTCTTTGACGATCGGTTGTCTATTCTTGTTAAACTTCTTAATACGTTAAATACGGTGGTAATCCGAAGGAATATAAAGCCAAAACTACGTCAGCGGGATCATCCGCGTCTTTCTTCGATTGGGGTTTTATTTACACCGTACTTAAGCTTTTTTCACTCCTATGACGGCGCGCCAGTTCAATGTGTGAAGGATTTGTTTGTTTGTTTGATTGGGGTTTACCGTCGTACTCAAGGGTATTTCACTTATTTGACGACGGATTGTCCACTTCACACTGTTCCTTGCCCTATTATGGTGGAACACTGAGAGGAACCCTCGTAAAAACCACCCCCGTGATTGCCGGAATCACATCTTACGACTCACTCATATAACTGAGGGTCGACAGAGGGACTCGATCCCGTGAACAGTACATCGAAGTAGGCGTTAGAAAGCGCGCTCGCTAACCACTAAGCCACGGCTGAGGACCCCGCCGTCACTGAGGTCCATGTCGCCGCCCACACTATTATATCATGTCGCCTTACAAAGTTATAGTTGAGTTAGTTAGAGTGCACATCACTCTCTAAAATTGTAACTTATTGGATTGACCGGACATTGCGTATTCAATCAATTGATCGATTGATTGATTGATTGGTGTTTTACGCCGTGCTAAAGGGTATTACACTTATATGACCTCAGTGTATTCCAACGATAATTGACACTATAGCATAACCAAGATGTGAAGCGTTCCCACAATGTTGGAAAGTTAATTTTCCTCCAGTGCTAAGTAAAGACACTTCAACCAAAAACTACACTTAGCCAGAGGGTAGTGTTCAATTCATACTGTAAACTTACATTTGATATACTGCATTTTCGGAAACATTTTATATGCTAAACGCAACCTGAAATCGCCTATTTGCTTTGTTAAAAAAATACGGAAATGCGGTTCAAGTATATGTTGTTAACACGCGACTACACGATCTGAACCGTTTAAACGCCGTACGTAGCTTGAATATACTTCGTTAGACAATTAAACTAAAATATAAAGTTTTGTTAATAATATGTATGTCAATTGTTTGCAGGGAGCTTTTAAAATCATTTTGTGTTACAGGGATAAATATGGATACCAGAAAGCTCGGCCCACCCTATATGACGTCAATGCAACACGTGTATGTGACTAATTGCTTTTAAATAAAAAACCGCAAAAAATGTAACACGATTTTGTCATACAATTTCTAGATTAATGTAACAGCGGAAACTAATGTTAGGATTGGGACCTGCTAACTTGTGGTATGGATGCAGCTTTCAGTTTTCACTGGAAATAATTTATAAAAAAATAAATATAGACGGAAAATATTACGATTTGTTTGTTTGATTGAGTTTTACGTCATACTCAAGGGTATTTCACTTATATGCCGACGGATTGTCCACTTAACACTGTTCCTTGCTTCATTACGATAGAAAGCCGGTAGCAAACCTTGAACGGAAAGGAGGCGATTGATTGATAGGTGTTTAACGCCGTGCTTAAGTGTATTTCACTTATAGAACAACCAGAATTTAAAGCGTTTCCATAATGTTGGTTCGTTAATATTCCTTCCAGTGCTAAGTAAAAATTCTTCAGACAAAGCGCCCTTTTAGGTGAGCAACAATAAACCGCCCTTACCCAGAGGGCCAGATGAAGGTGAGCAACAATAAACCGCCCTTACCCAGAGGGCCAGATGAAGGTAAGCAACAATAAACCGCCCTTACCCAGACGGCCAGATGAAGGTGAGCAACAATAAACCGCCCTTACACAGAGAGCCAGATGAAGGTGAGCAACAATGAATCGAACCTATAGGGCTAACATAGGCTTAGATCTCTAAGAGCTATTACTGTTCACAAAGGCTTATATTAGCCAATAATCTGACGACTCTTTAACTGTTTTTTCAATCCATAAATGACTGCATTGCCCGTACCTGGATCTAGACAGATTAACGCAGAGTGGACTCCATGACATTTCACATACATGACTTTGAAGGACTCAAATGATTAATAACCTTACTGACACTAACTATTGACTATTTAAAAAATAATACTCTCCCGTGCTCAGTACAGATATATTGTGGGAATATACTTGGAAAATACTACCCGGCAGCTGAGGGCGCTGGTAGCCAATGGAACGCAGCAACTTATTTAACTAGGTCTACGCTTAGGTTAGGAGAAAGGTGAGCTTGTATACTTTACCGGATGATATGAAACTCCTTCATTCTGGAAATTTGCCAAGAATCTCTTTAAAATACTGGCTTTGATTCTATCGAAAACAGCAAAGAAATTAAAAACCTTAACCCCAGAAAGCTCAGGCAAGGATTCGCCGAGTTAAGCGTGCCAATTGGAATTGGGGCAAATTTGAACCTGACTTACTTCGCCTGAGTGCAAGAGGTTTGCAATAATGGAAGAACTTATACCAGTAATTCGTTGGGTTGAGCCAGAATTGGCCCCAACAGGCCGCTAAATCAGGTCTGGGAGCGCAATGACAACATACCCTTCTATGTCGGTCACAACCCCTGCAGGAGTCGAATTCTGAATTAACATACATTCAATTGATGAGTGTCAAGTTCTACGCTTTACGGTCATTGAACTAGATAAAAAAATGTCATCAAAGCCTTGGACTGATTACCTAGAAGGACAAGTACTAGTTTATCTGTTTGTTTGATTAGGGTGCTACGCCGGTTTTAAGATTGCTTCACTCACGTGGAGGTGCCAGTCCAACTGTTCAAGGCACCGACGTGCTGACCACTGAATCGCGGCCCCGGGCCTCGCTACCTTTCAGGGGAACTCATTATGGTTCAGTTTCCTGCAAATGGACCAAGTCCCAGATTGCTTATTTAAGTCTACAGAGGAAATGCTTCAGAAACAATTACTTTTCCAAAATTCGCTTTTAAGTTGGCAAATTGTAGTTCTTGTTTAGTTAACAATCGTCAAGACATAGTTAAAATCATATACGCCGTAGACACGATCGCCCCATCTTCATCGGACTTACTTTGTTAAAAATCGATCAGGCAAGAAATAGAATTTCAACTTTAATTTTCTTTTAACAATAGTATACGTTAGAAAGCACTATGCAACATATTTGTTGATTTAGTAATTTACTCCACTCAACACTTTGGTCCCAATTATACACTCAGAAAACAAACTTAACATTTTAACACTTATTTTTTTACTTTGGCAAACACCTTTTATACGCTTTTAATACAATCGGTAACACTGTGGCAACCAAAGTTTACGCTATGGTACCGATTTTCGATACTCTAGCTAAGGAATATTGTCATACTTCGGTTAGCATCTGTTGTGAAAGTCCAACTAATTAAATGAAACAACAGTCATTGGAGTCCGCCACAGAGGCTTTTGAAACAGGTTTCTAGGCTGGCTATATTAAGTTCCTATATTACAAGTTTTGTACGAGTACTCCTTCAAAACAAACCAATTAGACAATCAGGGAAGGACAGCCGTGGCAGCTGGACCCAGTGCGACGTGATTTATCATCCAGATTTTGGCTTACTACACACCAAATCAATTTATTGGACCGAAAACTTCGAGCACGTCCGCCTTCTGGGCACGCGCTTAGAATGTGAGATAAGACTTAGACAGAGATCGAGCGCTCTGATTGGTTCATTTAGAGCTCAGAACACACTTATCCCAAGCCCTTGTGAAAGTATAACGTTAAAAACTGAGTCGAGTGGCATGGTTCCGGGTTTAAACAGTCTACTAGAATGCCCTACAAAACATAATAACCTTTAGTCATTATTCCTTCTATACATTATTAAATATATTTTACACCAGCCGGAGACGACAAAACCTCCATTTCCGTGTCAACATAAAGATCATACACAATGGAACATAAGAAACAACGTTAAGGCAACTTTAATAAATAATTTGAAACTACATTTATTGCAGCAGAATGAGAAGCGGAGGAATGCGGAAATAAAGGCGCATTGTCCCTGCACATTCAAAGACATGCAGCACTATATAATCCGATTCATTGACTGGTTCATTGAATCGGGATAAATACTAGAACTCCAATGGTTTTCACGCTTGTCACAGCATTGTGATGTTGTGTTGGCATGTGCGTCAAGTAAGACAAATAGTGAGCTCTTAGTTTGGGGTTACTTAATATTAAACCTAACCTAAAACTAACCCTAAGCTTTACCTTTTCCATAACCCTAAACATGTACCTTAATTTGACGTCACATCTTTCGTGACTGACGTATCCAGTAATTACTATATTGAAACCGGCACAAAAATACATATTTTTGCAATCTTAATAAATAATGTTCCTCAAGTGGTAAGTAAGGCTATGGCTATATCAGATGTCTACAATAAAAATATATCGCAGTGATCTCCCATGTAGCCTTCTGAAAACACTGTGACATTCGGCTAAAAATATAACGGTGCCAGAAATATCAAAAAGCACATAAATAACAAGAGTACGGTAAAACACTGAATGAGGCTAACAACAGTAATAAAGTGGGTATCGATGTTTGTGAATTAATAAAGTAGAATAATTCAGCAAATGATTTATTCCTTGCTATGTAACACCATATTCATTAAATAATTTATCCGATATTGATAATGCAATCAGCATTTCTTAAACTCCAATAATTCGCTTTAAATATGTCGATTAAACATATCATTACCAGGTAAATGATACATTTTAAGACAAGGGAGAATTTGAAAATACGGATAGTGGATTAATGGGGGTTTGGCGCAAAAGTTAAAGTTACCTCACTCGTAGTGCTCCGTGTCACTTAACAAGTGCAAATACCGTTAGTACCAATAATAAAAGAATTGACTAATACCCAAGTCCATTAAAGGATTGACTAATACCCAAGTCCATTAAAGAATTGACTAATACCCAAGTCCATTAAAGAATTGACTAATACCCAAGTCCATTAAAGAATTGACTAATACACAAGTCCATTAAAGACCATAACAAAGACGCGGTTATAAATTGGCTTTGTGTTGTCGTTTAGCTCGGAGATATGATATTCATTGATTGTTTGGTATTTAACGCCATGTCCAAAGGTAATTATAACAAACGGTTATTGCTTCAATAAAACAACCATAAAACTAGTGAAGCGTTTCCCTTTGTGAGACAACAAGGCTGTAGATAGAACTACAGATAGCTAATTCTTCGAGATTTGACACAAAATTTAAGGTTACATCACTTATAGGGCTGCGTGGCACCTTATCGATACAAAAACCAACTTAGCCATCACTGGAAATAATCAAGAAACATACCCAACATAATTCAAGTACTCCAAAACAAATGACGATGCTACAAGTTGGTTTAATTTTGATTTTAGCGCGGAAATATAATATTGTTTTGTTTGTTTGTTTGTTTGATTGGTGTTTGACGCCGCGCCAAAGACCATGTCACTAATATGACGCGGTATATCCAACGATTATCGGTAAGCTAACATAACCGTAAAATGTGAAGCGTGGAAAATTAATGTTCCGTCAGTGCTGAGTAAAGCAGTATGTTTACTCTTGAAACAAACTACCTTCCCGATGATATAAAGTGAACACGAAGCTTGATGCAACCGCTCAATAACTGTACAGTAAGACAATACTGTTAAATCATGGGTTATATATAATTCTTAATTATAGTCACAGGAATGCAAATAGCCATGGAAACGCCTAGTGAATAAAACATTCGCCGTCTCTGATGGAGTTACAAAAAAGTAACACTGCTCCATTATGCTCGTGCTGCAAAATTCATCTGGCTGAGGAGCTCGTTCAATTATAAAAAAAAGAGTACCTCGAGAACTTTAACAGGAGTCGGGAGCACGAGGTTTTTAACGTTATACGCCACTCCAGTAATGATAACGTCACACTCGAGGTCTAAATGTTATCTTCGACTTTAATCAGCAGGGAACCTGAAAGCATTGGGTATACTTAGAACTAGACATTTAACCCGGGCTATTTTAAGCTACTGAAAATGAGAAACACAGGGGAGTTGTTAAAACTGGTAACGTAACAACGGTAGCCAACGGTTTGGGCAATGAGTGGAATTAGTCTACCGAGTGATCGCTTATACAGAGAGAGAGAAAAAAAGATCTGACTCAGCCGAAAGAAGTCATCCTAAGACATCTTGAATTTATTGGTACTTTAAGGTTTAACAGCAAACTCCAGTGTATTTCATTTATGTGACGGCGGTTTGCCCAATTCACGTGGTACCTTGCTGAAACGCAGTGGCAAATAGATGAAACCCATCTATTGAGGGAGCCACTCAAGTGACCGACTAAAATACTTGATGTCGACAGGCGGATCTGATCCCGTGAGCGGTACATCGAAGTAGGCTCTATGGGCAAACACGCTTACCTGTAAATCACGACCAATGACACTACTTCCGGTTGACGAGTCATTTCCTTTGAAGGATGACTCGTACATTTCCCTATAGAAAAAGGTATCAAAATACGCCATCTTGTTTACATTTCGAGACAGAAACGGAAGAAAGGTTTTGAAAACAATTCGCAGTAGGTGATATGCACTGATAGATGAAGGCCATGGACTCTATATCGGAAATGAATGTCCACACAGGCTTCGATTTCAAACTATTAATTCCGTCCGATAAAGCCTTTACTGGCAAATAAAGTGAGAGCCACCAACGGGTACTGATTTCAGCTGTATTGTCTATGCAGTATCGACTCTATGGACCATATCTATATCACCCCATGTTAACATTTGTAATAGTTCATAAGAAAAACTTTATGGATCGATTGGTGTTTGGCGCCATTTTCATATTGCACTTCTATGAAAGAGGGCCCGCGGCCGTGGCTTAGTGGTTAGCGAGCGTGCTTACAGAAACCAACTTCGATTTACTGTTCACAGGATCGAGTCCGTCTGTCGACCCTCAGGTATATGAGTGAGTCACACGATGTGGCTCCGGCAGTCGCGGGGGTGGTTTTTACAAGGTTTCTTCCCGGTTTTCCACCATAATAGGGCAAGGAACATTGTTAAGTGGACAGTCCGTCGTCATATAAGTGAAATGCCCTTGAGTACACATTAAACCCCAATCAATCAAACAAACAAACAAAACCAAAGATTGAAATTTTGTAGCATTTAATATAAATATGATGTAGAAAGAAACATTTAACAGAAAAAACTGGCCTTGGCTTGGTGGACTATGATACAATTTGGTTCTGACTTGTGCGACAATGCTATTGAGCGAGGTATAGAGGAAAAACAATAAAGTATCAACACCTTGAGGCTTAAATTGGTTATGTTGGCTTTTCTTTATCAGCTTTCATCATATTCATTGTGTTACTTTTCTGTCCATCACCCATTTCTTTTCATTACATGTATAAGTTTTTGTTCTTGTTTCTGAAATTTTAACTGGTTGAGGACTGATTTATTTCACCAGTGTTTACATACAATTTTGTGTAAGCCATATAACATTGATTGTGTTCATTTGGGTTTCAGTTTTTGGTTCGGCTTTTAAATACATGTAACTACTAACGGTGGCTAGGGAGGGAGCTTCCTGTTGCCCTGGTGCTCTCAGAGTTTAGGGGCAATATGAAAGCCTACCTGTGTGTGATGTCCTTGTATTTTGTCCTGTCTTGTCTTTGTTTGTTGCCAGTGGTGTCCAGGTTGGTTTCCCCCACCCATTGGGCTAGCACACCGTCTTGTGAGTGAAATAACCTTCAGTGTGGCGTAATGCCCCAATCAAACCAATGAAGTAACTAACCGACTTTGCCTGTAATAAAATAATTACGTAACATAATTTATATGTATAGCATTCTCTTTTGGAAATATTTGTCATTTTACTCGTGTGTTATTAATTTTCTGTTTACACAGATTTATAATCGATGTCAAAATGTCTTCCACAAAGACAAGAAAAGATATGGACCAGACATAAACCACAGCTCTTTATTACTGATATCCACTGGACAGTTTTAGCCTGTCTGATAAATGTTTGTGGTTTCTCAGCCGATAATTGTACAGTAGTTATGGACGCTTCACCCAGGAGGAGAGATACATTTTATCTACATGTATGTCCAATAATGTAGAAATATTATCTCATGAGTTAAGCTATTCCTTGACTTTGTTTTGGTATTTAGGAGCAGAGAGTTAAAGAACTGAATTCATCGCCGACCTCCCCACAGAATCAAGCCACTCCCCTTCAGTCAGTTAGCACCAATCCTTTCTCGGCATCGGTTAAAGCACAGCCTAGTCTTGACCTTCTAGGGAGCCCTGTAGGTAACGCGGCACCACCTAGCTCAACCTCGCCAAACTCTAACATGCCCAGTGATGACCTGCTTAGTCTGAGTACAAACCCATTCCAGCAGACTGTACAGAATGCAATGAATTCCACTCAAAACAACTATTCCACCACGCAATTCGGAGCTACCACCAACGGAATGTCCTCACACAATATAGGTAACTAAACAATCACCCTTCAAATGATGTTACAAATCAAGGGCATAGCTTAGAAATTGACAAGATCCCAACTGTCAAAATATACTGACATCAATGATCATACAAATACTGCAGCCTTGAGAGTGGAACGCTCAGTGATGTACGCTCGAGACTTTTAATATTGAATGGGGGCAAAGCTCGAGTCAAGAGCTGACAGAGCTAGATGATCTGCATTCATGTAAGCAGTACTTGTTTCCAGTGTTTTGGATTAGTTTGACGAATGACGTTAAGTCACACTATTGTAAGATAAAATTGAAGGAAGAAAAAATAAAGTATAATTATTTTAATACTTTTGTTTAACCTTTCAGCTTCATCTAATTCACCGTTTGCTTCAGAAGAGACTTTTGCTTCGGCATTTAATTCCCAGACGAACTCAGCATCAGGTTAGTTCCGTTACTCTTAAATAAACCTTACCATTCTGAGGGGGAAAATAAATATCTAAACTAAAGGGTCTTTATATTCATGATGATGCCTGACTGTCATTTTCTCCCCCAAAATCACCAAAGGGCTATAGTACATATATCATTAAAATTATTTAAACAATGAATGCCTACTGATACACCTGTAGAAATTATTTTTCATTATAACACAGGTTAGCATACTGCACACGAGGGGTTATTTATTTGACCACCTGTCTAACACTAATCTAACAATCATAATTTGTATTTCATTTGCAAGCTACTTTTTAAGTTCATCACACCAAATAATCGCATTTAATTAGTTCATGCTTTCAGTGTTATTCTTGTATGTAGAATGAATTTTATTTGATATGCCCATTAAGCTCTACCACCTGTATGTCTAGATTAACACATGCACTGACAAATGAAAGTTTAATTTTTATGCTTTTCACCGGAGATTAAGATGAACGGCTTCCTGTTGCCCCTTGGTTCGGAGAGCACCAGAGCAACAGGAAACTCCCTCCCCAACCCTCCGCAAAAATTCTTACATGTAGATTAACCGCTACTTCTATCTATATAAACGAATAATATGCAAGAAATACATTAATGACTGTCACCAATGAACGGAAGATAAATATCTAAATCTTATTATTTGTTTTCTTAAGTAATTTTTTAAAAATTTTCATGAGTATATTCCACTTTATCCTATCAGTCTGTTATCAATTGTAATTCTTAGAAAAGAAGAGAAGTAACTCTTTACCCTACTTGGGTCTCTAAGCTGGAATCTCATTGGTGGAGACCTCTGACTCCACATTAAGGTCATAGTTCATTTCAAACCGAACCATCTTTGAAAAGCTACATTTTTTCTGAAGATCTGTATTAATTGCTGTTATAATATAGCTATGAAAAGTTACCTCCCTTGCTTTTAACTAGGACTTTATTATTTCAATAAACCATCAGTAACAGGTAAGAATCTCTGCCAACTGTTGCGTTCTGGGTTCTCTCACATATAACGCTTCCTTTTTCTCTCTTAGTTAAAGTTACAAATCCTACTCATACAATTTTTGGATCAATAACCAGCCTGGTGGAACTGTTTTACATGTTTAAAATTTATGTTTATACCGAAAAAAAAAACAGATTTGTTTTTTTAGAATTTTTTGGTTAATAACTTTCTTCTCGGTTTAGGAAAATTTTTACTAACTCATAATGAAAATGCTGCTTAAATAATTTCAATAACAAATTGGGTGGTCCTTGAATTCGATTTTATAACACATAGTTGATTTGTTTTATTGAAAATACAGTGTATAGAAGTATGTCATGTCCATTGGTTTTGTTTTTTTATTAACTCTAATTAAAGTCTTTGTGACAAATCTTCTGTTTTAAGTGTTCTCACAAAATTAGCGTTTATTAACATATTAAGATTCTCCTGTTTAAGTCAAATGTTCGTCCATAAATTAAAATATCAGCATTAAGATAAACTAGTCCATGAGATACTGGAATGAAAATATGTTGCCAGTTGGGATTAAATATCATTCTTATAAAACAATTATTTCTTATGAAAAATATTGAAACTTGCACTTACGTAACATTGCAAAAGTCCTAATTTTTGCAGTGACTGAAACATATTAATTTTCAAAAAAATTCATCAATGGCGGAAAATACTAGATCTGTTCATTGTTGATATAGAAAAAATATAAAAAGTAATGAAAGTTGAAATATAAACCACAAATGTATGTTGTTAATACCAGACTGTTAAAACAAACTGTACAAGTGATACAAGTGGTACAGCTGATACAAGTAATATAATTGTACAAGTGATACTTGTATACGTTTATGATACATTTCTACAAGTGGTACAATTGTACAGTAACCGCTTGGGGAATACTAACTTCTAAAAGGGGTTAGTTTTTGCAATATTTAATGAGTTGACATTTTTGCTTTTATTTAAGTTAATAAACAATGTCAATTTTTTTTTTGTATTCTCAATAACTTTCCTTTCTTTTTCTTTTTATAACTTCCGGACATACCAGAAGAGTTTCCAACTTTTTTTGCCCATTAAAAAATAAATAAATCAATAAACTCTCCAAAAAACAACATTCTGGTATGATCGAAAGTCTGTGTTAAGTTACATTTCTTTATTTGTTACAAGTCCCTTTATGTAGTTAATCTGTCACTGCACTGTTTATTTTATTGACTAATCCTGTGTGAGTACATCTTCATTAGTCAAGTGTTTCATTTCAAGCTTCTCTCCAATACAGCTCGGCGAACCCTGCCTCTCAAACCAGGTCATTCAGCGACCCCTTTAATTAGCTGCCGCAGACTATTGACCAGTTCACATATGTACCTCATGGGGTCCAACAACCCATTTTTTATCATCACAATGAACCAATGTTGTAGCTGTTTATGCTGGTTTGAGATACATGGTCCTCCAATGGTTGTAGTTATTTGGAAAAACCTCTTGGCTAGTGAAGATGGGGAGGAGGCCTTGCGATTTGAGGTGTGCTGTCCTATGCTGGGATTCCGACCACTCCCCTCAAATCACAAGGCCTGGGAGTGTGTGTACTAACACTGGTTGTTTATTTTGCATGGCTTCATTTTGACTTCTCTGCACCGCACGTAGCAGGTCTCTTATCTCTAGCGGTGAACCCGATGGCATCGCCATTAACATTGTCACCGCCTCTCGCTCCGTCAACGCCAAGCCCTACATCAGGTATTTCAGTTGATCTTCTAGTCACTACCCATCCTCCCTCTGATCCAGTTATATGCTTACAGACTACCATATATAAACACATTCTATCAATTTTATAAATGAAATTAACATTCTATTATCTGACTTAAATTGTATCCATCAAGTGAACATGGAAAAAAAAAGGTATCTCCTGTACTGCTTAGTAAGGAGACACTCAGATTGAGGGCCGAATGTTTTATCATACTGATACATCAAAACATTTTTCACTCCTTATCCATTTAGTGTCTCTTTAAAGTGTTTACTTGTGTTACCTTGCACTCTCCTCATAGGAGTGAAATAGATTTGATCATGTCATAAAGCAGCAATCAATACACCTGCACTACTGACCATATACCATTCCTTGTACACCTTGATTCTCTAACAACTACCCGCTGGCTGTGCTGTGGTCTGCTGGACCCCTGTACTGGTCAGGGGCTGAGGGTCGCCTATCAACCCCTAGGTATAAAAGGAAATGTCCACTCTGAATCCTGAAATCATTGGGTGTTTGTTTCTCAGTTTTTCAACAATTATCAGCATTAACAAGGTCTTTATATCAGTTAAATGCCCTCAAGTATGTCATAAGATAAAGACCACAATAAAACACACAACTGCTATTCAATCTTCAAGGAGTGATCTAATAAATGAACAGCCATTTTGATACAGGAATGCTTTATTCAGTTTCTTGACAATTCAATAAAGGCAGTTTTTCGCTTTTTATATGTTGAAGATCTTAAAGTTGGTCGGCCCCTTCGAGGTCAAAATTTGTCTGTTTTTTTTTTTATATTTGTGAATATGAAAATTCACATTATTAGCCTGCATTTAGTGAAACAATTATACAAAAATTCCAAGTAGAAGTCCTTTAATTTTAAGTTTGAAAATTGTGATTCAGTGCATTGTCAGTGTACAGCCGGGTGGTTTCTGCCCGA
>JAVFBX010190391.1:0-13472 GCA_034783855.1 Mopalia kennerleyi | reverse complement strand
GATACAGGCATATGTATCGAAACGTTGTGTTCTATCACAAAACAAGAAGTGGTTATCCAGAAAGTGTATAATTATATTACTGGATATGAATAAAAGTCATGTTTAAACTAAATAGGGTGGCCTATTGTATTTTAAATTAAAATTTGACTTCATTTAACTTATGCCACAGTCTGGATTACTTTCCATCAAATTATATATGCGCTATGGCGTAGCTGAAATATCGTTAAATGTGACTTAAAATACTAATTAATCAATCAATTATCAAAGTACATCATCCAATATGATATATAAGTACTGTAGCATTTGCTCTAAGAAGAAACTGTTCTCAAAAGTAGGAAAAGTCATTGGACCTGAGTTGTGAAAGTCATTGGACCTGACTTGTGAACTTATTTTTATAAATTACTCAAATCCTCTTGAATACAATGTTAAACCCCAATCAAACAAACAAAGTAATCAACCCTCCATACTGTCTAGCTTATAAGAGTATGTCCGAGCGCCGCTATGTTATCTTTCATATCTTTCAGCACTTGAGCAACATTAATTCTCCAAACATAGCAGCCCGCGGGTGTGGCATAGTGGTTAGCGAGTGCGTTTTCTAACCCCTACTTCGATGTACTGTTCATGGGATCGAGTCCGTCTGTCGACCCTCCAGGTATGAGTGAGTCACAAGATGTGGCTCCGGCAATCGCGGGGGTGGTTTTTACGAGGTTTCCTCCCGCAATAGGGCAAGGAACAGTGTGAAGTGGACAATCCGTTGTCAGATAAGGGAAATACCCTTGAGTACGACGTTGAACCCAACCAAACAAACAAGCAAGCATTTGAGATTGTATGGTTGTGTTCATGTGGCTTTGTACTGATAGAGTAGACTGTGCAGTAATGCAGTGTTATAAGTCCACCAGTCCATCACACATTCACCTCGTTTTTTATAATTCTTTACAGGGATCAGGATCTGAAAGTCATTCGACCAATCAGAAACAGGCTCTGTGACCTTCTTAACATTTCCAAACCAGTTCCCAAGGTATAATCTAAACAAAGTTATTTCAACACGCTTGTCCTTGTCATACTTGTGATATCTCCTGATGATGTTATGCCACAATCATTACATTCAAATTGGTAATCAGAACTACAGTTGTTCATTTATATGCCGTTACTATGCTTGTATTAATGTTTCTTCATCATATTTTTGAAACTACTGGACATACCATCGTCATGTGATTAAAAGAAGTTTGAGTAGGATCTAAAACCTTAAGCAATAAAGTAATGTGTAAATCATTACTTATTAATATGATTATGCTGTTCTTAGGTTTTGTACAGAATAAAGTTATACTTTTTTTTCTGTGTAAAGTTAAATGCACATTTATTTATTATTGATTACATAATAAAAAATACTTTTGATGGAATTCCAATGTCTAGACATGGGTGATCAGATTTAGCTCAAATACTCAGATTATTTTGTCAAAGCCAAATGTGAAAGTGACATAAGTTAATGTGTCAGCCTTCTGTGTCCATATTAACTGTCTCCATATTTAAACTGTAAAGTGTGTTTGAAGATAACAGGATATGGTCATTATTCAAATTGTGAGGTTGTCAAAATTGGTGCCTCTTGGGTTTTCAGGCTTTCATGACAAGTTATATTTGATCAGATATTTCGTTTTACTCTACGCTTTTCCATTGTTCAGTATCTGATACATTAATTTAGGTCATGTTATCTCTGTGGTGTTTCTCAGTACCCATGTAAATTTCCTTAAGTAGATTGTCGTGTCTGAATTTAAATTGAACAAAACGTAATATCAAAAGTCTCATCATTTTCCAGTTTTTATTTTCGAGACATTGTAAAATTAGCCTGTTAGCTGATTTTATTCCTCCTGTGTTATTTTGTGTAAAGTTGATGACTCTGGTTAAGTAGCATTAATGGATTTGTTGACTTTTTATGTTTAATTTTATGGTTTGGACATTGTTCAGCTTTAAAAGCCGTTAGAATCTGACTTTAACGTTAGCTGCAGTTATTCCACCTGATATCTTGATGAATAATTAAAGTTGGTTTCCCAATAATAGGGTCACTTGCTGCCTTCCTGTAGAGGGTAATTCAGCATGAATGCAGATGTCAGGACTAGCTTAGTTATATTGTGTGTAATTGATGCTCCGATAACAACAGTCTTAGAACAGGCGAATTATTTATACATTTACTCTTACACACTTGTAATTTGGCTAACACAGCAGAAGCAGGAAGCTAATCTGTTTGTTTTTCTTGTTTTGTCTTTGTGTGAAACAGTGGCAATGGAAGTGGCTTCCTTCACCCATTGGACTGGCACATATGAGTGAAATAGCTTTAAGTATAGCGCTTAGCTCCAATCTAACAAACAAACTAACCAACTTCATTCTGAATACTACAGAATAGGTTTGTGTTTTAATCAATCAATTGTCATGGATTCCTGCCCGAGTTTTCTAACCTAGACCATATTCGTTATCTAGATATTGTTTTTATTGTTATTAAACAATTCCCAATGCCTCTTTTATGGTTCTATTTGATGTCCCAATTGTCTTGTCTTATTGTTTTCTAGTTTGTCCCATTGTCTTGTGTTATTGTCTTTTCTAGTCTTCCCCAATAGCTTGTTTTATAGTCAGAATTGACCCCTCCTATAGCTTGTTTTATTGCTGGTCTTGTTAATGCGTGATGAGAAAGCCATATTCTGTGTGACACTTTGTAGGTGCCATTGAGTGTGTGATGCTGAAAATGGTGAATAAGCTGTTACTCTCTAGAGATCTAGAAATCAACCCTCTCTGTGGATTAATCTCACATTTCAATAAACATCTGGACACAGTCAGCGAGAAAATCACACACTTTGTGAAAAGGTCAGGCCATTACAGACCAACATAGAACAGTTATAGTTCCAGACAAATGGCTTTCTAGTTTTATTAGCAGAAAATTTCGCCTCTCCATTATCTGCCTTGAACAATAGAATACAACATGAACACACAGAAAAATGTTCCTATCAACATTAGACGAACTGCTCTCTGTTTGGTTTTGTGAACATCTCTCAATAATGTAATTGAGAACAGTAAGAGCTATCAAAGTATCATATCTATTTTGTGTTTACACAAACAAAGTACCTTCTATTTAGTACTATAATCATAGTATCTCAATTATTTTATGGTTATAGTCACCACTATGTGAAGGCTTTCTCATTACTCCTGTAAACGATAAGGTAATGATCATATTATCAACAAAAAAGTGTGATGAAATGAAAAACACCAGCATGTAGATTAAACAGCTTTAAGCAAAAACCTTACAATTTAGTTATCATATTTTAACGCAGTTTACTGTAGACTAACAAAAAAACATATTTATACCATTTTGCTGTAATTCAATCTGTTTTTGACTTGTAATATGAGAGTGTTAACATCTAGCCGAATTGTTATTAAAAAAATAAATCGCTTGAGTGAGAATAAGTAGAAGATATTTCATTACTAATATATCTTCCGGATAAAATGTATAATAAGTCATAATATGTGTTACAGCTATTAAAAACATGAATTAGCACCCCACTATTTACATTTTTCAATGAAATGTGTATGAAATATGTATGACAACACAAAGCCGATCTGTTTGCAATATATTTGTATACTGTCCTGTGGTTATCCTGTATCTGTCCTGTCTTGTCTTTCGTTGTTGCCAGTGGCATCACGAGTGATTTCCTTCACCCATTGGGCTGGCACTCTGTCATGTGAGTGAAATGACCTAATCAATCAACCAATCAATTAATGATTTATGCTGTCTGGCTGAGGGCAGTATGTTTCAAGTGTACACAAACTGCTGCAATTATCACTAGAGAACATTCATTTTTTCAATGAATCTGAACATTTCACATTTTAGGATTGTGTTCGTGTTGTAATTACTATTGGACACACCACTGTCATATTAGTGAATTACCCGTGGCCATGGCGTTTAACATTCATAAATCAATCCGATATACAATTCCCAAAAGAATAATACATAAATGGGTGCACCTGGTATTTGTCCCACACAATTATTTGCAGTGTGTAGGTGTATTTTATGTCATTATAAAATACATGTGCTGTTTTGTCCTCTGGTCATCAGGCAATGACACCAAATACTCACCTGTGTAGACAGAACATAAATATCCTGATTTCGCTAGTGAAACTCAAATATTTGCCTGTATGAATGAATGATTTAGTGATGTCTGAAGGAAGGTTTATTTTGTATTGATTTCGACCAAACATTGATAATACAGGCTCATTATACATAAAGATCAAATGCATATTAAATTCCAAGAAAATTCTTTAACTTAAAAACTGTAAAACAAAGACAATCTGACAAAGGAGGAAGTGTACAAATATATTGACACAATGAAGCATTTGAATGTTTATTGTTGAATGTGTGTTTTATGTCTAGGCATTTCCCAATCCTCATACCTGTTTATTCTTTATAGTAATTGCCATTGTTACCATACATTAATGTGTAACGTTTTCCAGAATTGACCTTTGCATAAAAGGGTCTCTGTAGTACAGTATCAGACAAGGCACTTCCTATATATTCTATCCTTGTCACCGGCTGTTAATCTATAATCAGAAGTGCTTTAAAACCATTTGTACTCTTACTCTATACACACTGTGTATTCAATTGATTTCAGTATTTACCTGTGTTTTTTCTGAGATTTGATGTATAGAACTCCATATGGCACACCTCTTGTTCTTTCTCTTCACAATAACTATGCTCTTATGGTTTTTCAGGCCTCTGCTTATTCTCTTTTGTTATGCCGCTTTTGTTTGGAATAATTCAATAATTCTGTGAATGGTTTGGCATCGAAAACAGAATGAAATATTGTCAAACTGTCCCATCAACATGTTTATACACGAACATCCAGTTACATAGAGGATATTAATACACAGGGAAGTTTGAATACCATAAATAGTGCTCTAGTGAATGGTTGAAACAGATAGCTCATGAGACGTGAAGCGTTGAGTGGGTTATTCTTGATTCCATCCATGAGAGCTAAGGGTAATCTATTCTTGATGAGGGTTATATAAGATTCTAAAGCAGATCATTTTACTAGAAATTATTATAAATACTCTTGATACTTTAATCTTCTTCACCAAGTACTTTATTTCACATTGCTACATGTATATACAAATTTAGACTTTCTCACCTGGGTATTGATCCACAATGTGATCTTAGCCTAAGGTGATCTTTATTTATTACTATGACGACATAATACCATCAGTACTGGTCACCATGGCAGTGAACTTAGGCGAAGATCGCTTTGTGGAACGGGCTCCCTGTACTAAACAGCTTTGTGGAACGGGCTCCCTGTACTAAACAGCTTAGTGGAACGGGCCCCCTGTACTAAACAGCTTAGTGAATGGTTGGACGGAACTTCCAAAAGCCAGGAAGTCTCAGAGCACCAGGTTGTTTTGTTGCGGCCTTTTAAATTAACTTCTTTTATTTGGCCAGGACTTAGTGATATAAGTGAATTACCAACACATGTGGCATTACTTAGCGTATAGCCCCCATTAAACAAACCAAATATAGTAGATTGGATTCATAAAGTCCCATTAGTCTATACTCTGATTTAATGAACAGATAGTCCTCCAGGCTGGACACATGTCCGGTTTATCATGAAATCATCATGTTTGGTTTAACAGCATTTCTCTTTGTAAATGTTATGGATTGGGAAAATGAATCTTTGTCCACTCCTGAATTATTAAGCATGTATAATAGTATTCACTGGACACACACTATCAATGATACAGATGTTGAAATTTGGTTTATGTAAACATTCATGCTTCTGGGAACTTATTTAATCAGTGTGAATTGACTATGTTAAGTCTACATAGTTCTGTGACTTCTGTATCCCTGTGTTGTTCAACATTGGTTTTTGATCAAAAGTACAAATTATGCTATTTTGCATTTCCTCTGAACAGAGCTATTGAACATTAAGTACATTGCTGTTGTTTATTTGTAAATCAATAGCGCAGCTTTCCTTTCTCCAGCTGCTATAAAAATATAGTATTGTTCCGGGTGTTGTCAATGGTCATAAATAATCTGACTGGGATTGTCAGGTGGTGGCTAATATGGCTACATCCCATGTCACGTTTGCCAGTTTCCACACATGGCTTTGCCTCAGTGATCAGTGTGTTGGGCTCCTGATACTCCTCCAATTTCTCACACATGTTCAAGTCAAAACTCTAAACCTGGTACAGATGAACTGTTGAAATGCTATTACTCAAAGAACCCATTGATAAACAAACTACTCTGGAAGCATGTCACATTTCCTATCACAATACATATATTTCTTAGAATTTATTTCATTTTATTTTGTTATACAATTTTATGTTATCTACATGTGCATGTGTTTTGTCCCATTTGTGCACTCTTAGGCTTGAAATTTTCATATAATATAAAAAATGGCAGACAAGTTTATTATTCATACATTTTAACAACTTACAGCCTAGGTGTGGGTTTCACACTAGTGAGCTTTGCTCACTTCTGTCCTTGTTTTATTTTCAGAGAATTGTTTTTAATTTTTCTACTATGGTTACCATCCATCAAACATCTATTACATTTTCAGTATTATTGTATATTTAACTGGAAGCAAATACCTCATAAAGATGATCTATAAATAGTCGGTCCTTTGCTCGACTGGGTGCTGTCATTTCCATTATATCATCGTTACCAGTCTCCATTACAAATGTGAATAACATAATCAATAATGGTTTGTTCTACTAATGATTGCTAATTTAAAAATCTAGTAGTAGAACGAATCAACTTGATGATATTGCCTTTACCTTTGAGAAACAATTGATTTTCTAGCTATATATTGTCTTCACCATTTGTGTTTCTGTGTAGGTTATTTCTTATAAATTTTTTCTTACATGATTGTAGGACCAGTTGGTATTTTATCTCTAGCATATCCTTACTTATTTTCCTGATTTTTGGACAAACTTTTGTCTATGGATGTCTATTATACACCCTCCTCAAAGTTCTGATCAAAAAAATATTTGTAAATGTGTTTGTGGTTTTTGTTCAGATAATTTTTCTGGTGCTGTTTTATTAGGTTCAGCGGCTTGACATCCTATTCCATTTGATCAAGTATTTTTGATCTCATTTGAAAATGAAATAGTTTCTGTAGGTTAATTTTGGTTTTGTTTCATTATGGAGTTATTTTATGTTTGTAAAAACAAATATGAATTAAACTTGAATATCCAATTGTAAAACCATTTTTTTTTAATTTTTGATTTTGGTTTTTATTTTTTTACAGCAAGTCAAAGAGAAAAACTAAAACGTGGAGCTTTTATGTGGGTGATATGTTTAAATAGAAGGTAAGAACAAATATTTCTTTTGCTTTTCAGTATAAGTTTTGTGTTCAAGAATTTGTTAAATTTGGCCATCTTATTAAGGTAATATCTTGTATAACTGGCAAAAGAAAAGTTCAACTGGTGATATTATAGTTTTCCAATCAATAAAAAAGGTTTTGAAAAATTAGTTTAATCCGTATGGATTTCTAGGGAATTATTGCACAGACATCTTTTCATATTCATTAATAATTTCATTTATCAGAATTATTGAACCATTTTCAAACTAATTTTGTAGAAAATGGAAATTAATTGAGCAAGTAATTTGGAAAATTGACACAGGAAATGTTAGTTGATAAATATTGAGATAACGTATTAATACAGAAATACCACAATCATCATACTGAAAAGGGTTTGTGTTTTGATACAGTTCATTAAACAAGCATTTCCTGTCCCGATAAATATAATGTTTCAGGAATAAAATACTTTTTAAAAAAAATCAAAATGTGTTTTTTCTAATACCATATTTCTGCTGACCCCCTACCGCTGTACTGCTTACAGGTGAATCCTCTATTGGACCTTTGCCATGCGAGCTAATCGCACATGGTGACCTGGTTATACCACAGGAGGGTTTTTATTAGGCGCCTTAAGTCATAAATTAAGGCAGATTAAGAAGTGAATAATCAGTGATTAAAATGAAATTCAGAGCCTAAAAATATGTACCTGATATTATTTATATTAAAATATGATAACTAGTATTATCCAATTTATGTTTTACATTATCCACTCAGATAAAGGTGACTGGTCAGGTGGATAGTCTGCCAGTAACTGTAATGTTGTCTTTGTAAACAATAGATTTTCAGCTTTTTGTAATTCATAATCAGTGGGTTGTCTGCTTCATAATTGGTAGGCTATCTGCTTCATACTTGGTAGGTTGTTGACTTCATACATGTACTGGGTAGGTTGTCCGCTTCATAATTGGTAGGTTGTCGGCTTCATAATTGGTAGGTTGTATGCTTCGTAATTCAGTAGGTTGTCTGCTTTATACTTGGTGGGGTGTCTAATTCGTAAATATGTAGGGTGTGTGCTTTATACTCAGTAGGTTGTCTAATTTGTAAATGGTAGGTTGTCTGCTTTATGATTGGTAGATTATGCTCTTCATAATTGGTTGATTGCCAATTTCATAAGCAGTATGATGTGTGCTTCATAATGAATAAGCTGTGTGTTTCATTGTCAAGCCTTCAGTATGGTATAGGCTGTCTAGTTCATTGTCAAGTCTTCAGTATGGTAGGCTGTCTAGTTCATTGTCAAGTCTTCAGTATGGTAGGCTGTCTAGTTCATTGTCAAGCCTTCAGTATGGTAGGCTGTCTAATTCATAATAAGTAGTTTTTCTGCTTCATAATAGGTAGGCTTTCTTTTTCATAATTATTTAAGTTGGTGGCTTTATAGTCTGTAAGTGTACTTACACCCATGTATCCAAATGGCAGGTGGTTGATTGTCATATTCATAATCAGTACATTGTCAGGCTACACAGCTGGTTCATTATTCTATACCGCTGGTTCATTATTGTTAGGCTGTGTTCCTTTATATAGTCAGTATTTTCCTCATCATCACGAGGTTGTCATTTTAATAGTCCATAGGTGTCTTCTCCATTATTGATTTGTTTATAGTTGGTGGTGTTTATTATTGTTTGGGTTTTAGCTTCATAAACAGTAATGGCTCTTTGCTTCATATTTAGATGGTGGGATGATAATTGGCACTATGCAGGGTGTAGACTTTGTATTCTGGGTAGGTTGTCCCTTTCAGAAACAATAGCTTGTATGCTTGCATCTTCATTATTGGTGGCAATAGTTAGCTTGTGTGCTTGCATCTTCATTATTGGTGGCAATAGCTTGTGTGCTTGCATCTTCATTATTGGTGGCAATAGTTAGCTTGTGTGCTTGCATCTTCATTATTGGTGGCAATGGTAGGCTATCTGCTTCAGAATAGGAAGGCTATAGGAACACTCGACAGATTTTAAGAAATACTTGGGTGTTTTTTTTCTTGGTGCTTAGCTCAGGGGTCAAAATGCTAGCTGATTGACACCGAGTCAGGGAACTCTTACCTTTGACTGGCAATCAACCCAGTTATTTTAGGAACAGACCTTGTTGTCACTATAATACAGCTTAAAACACTAAGGAAATAAGCAAACTGTCGTGAAGTTACTCACTAAATAAGCCTATATTTGTAATTGCTTGATTGGCATCACTTCATACTCAAGGGTATTTCACTCATGATGGTAGATTGTCAACTTACTTTACCCTGTGTAAATGCAGTGGAAACGCATTAGAAAACCTGGTAAAAAAAACAACCCCTGTGATTACAAGTCACCTTCTGTGACTACCTCATATATCTTAAGTCTACTGGTGGATTCTAACCTGTGACTGGTCCAGTGAAGAGAGATCAGTTGTCTGACGCCCTTAGCACTGAACTGAGGTTTTGGGTCTCCTTATTTATAACTAACTAATTTGTATATTGCAGCATATGTGACATCAGTCTGATGACTACTGTACACTATCAGTATGAACAAAGCAAGATCATCTCAGAACCCTGAAAGTCTTAAGAGATGATGTGAAACCAGGAGAGCTGTCATTTGGATGTAGATTCTCTCTCTAATGAACAGTAGTCAGCTTTTACTTTGCACACATAACAAGCTTACCAATGTATAATTTCAAGATAATAATGTGATTTCTTCAAATGGACCATATTAAAGCAGACCATCAAGTTTTGTCTAGACTGTGATAAATATGCCACAGCAGGTTCATCTCAAGGAGGCCCCGCTGAGGATTCTACAAGAGTCCTCCTCAATCAACAGCACCAATAACACATTCACCTCAGTGTCCAGCTACTGGATAAATGTGTTCAGTAAGACAAAATGATTTTGATTATACGGCTAATTTTAATATAATTAAATTTATTCACAATTTTTAGAGCAGCTCCATAACTATACAATTATACTACATCATTATGTAGACCCAGTGTATTCATACAGTTGGGATCTGCCTGAGGAGGACTGTTATTCTGCTGAATATCACTGTATAATATATTCCTTGTTTATGACCAAGATCTCTGTATGATGGGAAAGGTATGAATCAAATAAAGATGGGCATGTTCTGTCGTCCTTTATTTATTTATCAGTATATCTTAAATAACATCACACTTATTTATTTCTTGTTATGAAACAAACATTTCAAACATTTCTTGTTATGAAACAAACATTTCAAACATTTCTTGTTATGAAACAAACAGCTTCAGTTATAGTTGCCAATATTTGGGTATTTATATTCTAGTGAGGAAGCAGCTTAGTTGTATGGAGGGTTACACTGTTTCAAAAATCATAATTTTGTATTGATTCTAATCAACTTAATTCGTGTAAATATACATTAGAATATTGTTATGTCAATAGTGCTCGATCTAGTATCTCTATATTATTTGATGTTAATACATTTCTTAGGCATCTTTGTGTGTCTAAACATTCAATTTAAAATTTCTTCTTGTGTGTGCCATATTTTTGTACTTACATCAATCTACTAATTAAAGAATTTGATTTAATTTTTATCGCAATTTTCTGTCTGTGTCAATTTGTTTCTTGCGCTAAACAATTTAATAATTCTTATGGTCGGCTGAATATATGAGAAAAAGATCATTGTCTCATTTGTCAGACGTCAGATCACTATCTGTTGAAGGCGATTTCCTGTCCAATACCAGTGATTAAATCTGCTTATAACAACCAATATTGCCTTATTGTTCTGCCTTTATTATATCTTGCACCTTGAGCATCTGGGATAGAATTAGTTCACTTAGAGGAATATGGCAATTTAAAGTTGCAACCAGCAGCATGGACAGGTCGCCATTTAGCTGAAGTAGAAGTCTGTGCTGCTACAGGAGCAACAATGGTAAGTCACGTGTTCTTTTTTTATTATTTTGGATTTTGTGCCATAAACAATCTTATTTCACTGATGTGATGGGGCCCCAGCCCAAATGGGCAGAATGTAACCACCACTAGTGAATACTTCTGCTATGACAGGATACGACTCAACAGATTCATCAATGTGGTGAAGCAAAACATGCCAGGAACTCTCAGGACAATTTCTGCCGCAAACAAATGAGTTGCCTGTTTTGACCTACATGTAGCCACAGGAGCACTGTGGTATGTAAGTGACAGTCAATGTTTACCTTGTCTTGTCGGCAGTGGAGTCAAGGGTATCCTTCTTCAACATTTGGACTGGTCAGTCATGACATCAACGAAATAACATTAACTATACGTATGGCATAAAGCAACAATCCATCAATTCCTTCAGGCTATGCATGAGAGAAAATAAACAGGGTTTGTTGAATTCATTCATAGCGCTATCCTCTTAATGATTTGACACCAAACATGACCTAGAATCCTATAAACGTTTGGTATTGTGTTCTATGGTTAATAGACAAAGCCTTTAGCTAACGCCAATGTTTGCAAAGCGGTCCTAATCAAGTTGAAAGGTTTGTGTGGGTTATAGTCCTGTGGGAGAAACATACCTGGATTCCTGGAGTTAGACAGGGTGAAACACTCCTGTTATTGGTGCTCAATTCTGTTTACTTTGGTATTTAAACAAGATATATATTTTTATTTGATGTTTACCACAATGTCGTTTAATGAAATAGGCCACCTGGAGAATGGGCCATGTCTGCGTTAATGTCACTCTTATGTATAATGAAAACCCCTTATAGTATCCATTGATGGTTCGTCATATAAAGGTATAATGTTGTTTATACTCCGCCCCAACAAAGCCAATGCCAGGATCGATATCATAATTACAAGGTTATGGCATTATATTTGTATATTGTTGATCAGATTCGCAAAACAAATACTAATAAAATGAGTGTTTTAACAGTCTATTAATTGTTCCCATCACCAGAAAAAGGCATCGATTTATGTACATGTTTTCATATACACATAAGTGAACAAACCACAATTTTATTTACAAAAAAACCCAACTAGTTGAGCAACAAGAAAGCAACGCCAATCCTCTTTAAACGGCTTTTCCCAACAAGTCTGCTAAATCTTTTGTATGTAGCGCCTTGTAAATGCCCAATTGTCAAGCATGCAAACTGTAAGAGGGTGGATTTTCTTAAACTTTATGTGGTTTCAAAAGCCATGCTCTTGCTACACAGAAAAGTCACAGGTCATATCAATAGATCGGGACTCCAAAACAAATATTACATTACCAAACTGATTACATTTACTCCTGTTTCACTTTGTATCTGTTTGACCACGCGTCTCCTGCATCATTGAGGCGGGCCGATCATTGTACCCCAGTTTTTGTTATACCTGTAGTCAAATTGGTTTGATCGGAAGTCTAATAGACTTCTGGTTTGATCTGTTTGGACGATCTCACGCCACATGGCATTAAATAGAACATAACGTTGCGTTATTTCTGCTATTCTGCATTACAACCCTTGGCGGATTGAAGGCATATACTCGGACTCTGCTCCCAAGCGATTGATTGGATGCGTGGGAACCATTGAGATGTTGTGTTACGAGAGGACTTTGCTAGTAAAAATGACAGCAATATAGTCAATAAGGAAAGTGGGTGAGATGTTGTCGAAAAAAAGATATGTACGGGGTATTCAACAAACCCAATGAGAGTATTGCATAGGCCCTATATGTACCCACCCCTAAAAACTCACTGTATATACGCCTATAGTGGTTAACGCAGTTAAACAAATTGTCAAAAAAATATTCAACATATGTGATCAGCGCTTTAACTCGAAGCTTTGCCATTTTATTCTCCAGGGGGCGTAGCTGTAATTATATTTATATGCTATTAATCTCGGAGGCTCGATACCATAACGATCGTATATTTACATAGAAAAGAAAAAAGGCGGACACCACTCTGGGGTCGACCCAATTTGTAGGCCATACTGTGTGAAATTTAACCGATTCAAATCTACTAATCATATAAAATAAATGAATATCACCTTTCCGTATGAGACAAATAGTGCTTCTTCAAATCCTTACCGGGCCGTGGCGTAGTGCATGGTTAGCGAGCGCGCTTTCTGACGCCTACTTCGATTTACCGTTCACAGGATCGAGTCCGTCTGTCGACCCTCAGGTATATGAGTGAGTCACAAGATGT
>JAVFBX010190380.1:0-13474 GCA_034783855.1 Mopalia kennerleyi | reverse complement strand
ACACCCAGTTATTTGAAAAGTGAAGCAAAATGACCATTTTGGACACCATACTTTTGATTTCTGGCTAAACCCCTGCTGGACAGGTAAGTACGGAGAGCATGGGTGTGTTGGGGACATATTGCCCTACGCTAGACGGTGTCAAAAAAATCAAACAAAAAGATACATGGAGGAGGCGACCACTCGCTTGTGAATGCCGCAGAGAATTAAAACCACCAAAATTAGAGAACTGACGGTGAAGAATGGATGGTTCATCAACGACTGTACAAATGTCACCTGAAACACAGAGACAAAAAAAAGGTGTTAGACATGTATAATTGTTTGGATGAAAAGTCGTGGTTGTTCTGCCATCAGACTCTGTAGTTAAGTTGATTAGAACACTGACCCTGTTAGCCAGAGAACTGAGGTTGAATCTTGGTGGAGACAAACAAAATTTTTCTTTCTCAGCAAAAAAATTATCATAATTTGTTTTTATTTATAGATTTTGCGATGACATCTTTCAGAAAAAAAACAAAAAACAATACAGTTGTACATTACTTAAACTATCTACTGAGAACAGAGATTAGCTAATCTTTTACAAACATTCACTTTGATTCACTTTGATTGACATAGCTTGAATAAAGTAGCACAAAATTGACATATAGCCCGCCTCAGCCCACCTTGATCAATCATCACTGTGTGATACACAATCTTTTCAATACGAGGGTTTCCAGTTATGACGTTACGACAACAGAGTGACGTCCCTCTGCTAAATAACGTTATCGGTTTACGGCAATGGAGGGCTAATCAACGATTTTTTACATGGGCGGTATAGGGAATATTGCAAATTAGCAGGTAAACGTTAATAGGACCATATGAATTTCCTTTACCCATAGCTTAAAATATAATTTTCGGCAAAAGTTACAATATTAAAGCCACATTTTCCTGAAAACCAACAGCCGACAATGTTAAAGTATAGGCAGCCTGCCCTATAGCGCCATAAAGTGGCAACTTCATTTCGCAAAGGGACATCACTCTATATTTTGTAACGTCATAACTCAAAACCTCCGTATTGCTAGGGACCTGTCCACTTGTCAATTTTGGACACCTAGTGAGGTTAAAACATGATAAGCATATTAAATGATCAATTGGTGGAAATCAGAGGATTTGCAGAACTCTTTTTTTTTGAAAGACCAGTTTGCCGGTGAGTCTATTCTAAACCCAGGCAAAATATATCACTTATTATCGATACCATGTACACGGGTATCATCTACTCTAACGATGGTTATCTATAGCAACTCGAGAGTTATTTTGAAACTATTCAGATTTTTTTGTTTGTTTGATTGGGGATTAACATCGTCCTCAAAGGTATTTCATTTATATGACGACGGATTGTCCATTTCACGAGAAAACCTTGTAAAAACCACCGCAAGATTGCCAGAGCCACGCAAGATTGCCAGAGCCACATCGTGTGACTCACTCATATACCTGATGGTCGACAGACGGATTCGATCCTGTGAACAGTAAATTGGAGTAGGATTAGGAAGCGCACAGCCGCACACGCTACCACTTAGCCACGGCAGCGGGCAGCAACTATTTAGAGACTTTCTTTGGATGTTTATCTAGAACATAAGACGATCCATCATTTTTTATTAATCGACATCCCTGTTCTCTACCAGGTATCTTTCGGCATGTTTATAGGTTACCCATAACAACATATTAACAATGTCTCCATGTTGTACAACTATATATATGCATGTATTCGGGCCTGTGGCCTCACATACTGATCATAAATAAAGACTATTTATTAATATTTGAAAGACAGAATTATCTTTCTTGACAGATTTATGGTACTTCTCGCTTTACGCTTTAATACACTCTTTGAAATAATGGTTCTTTGAAGGTTCTTCAGAAAAGATGGAACCATCTGTATGGAACCATTATGTCAAAACGGTTCTTTAGAAAAGATGGAACCATCTCCAAGAAACCATCGCGACAAAACGGTTCTTTAATATAATACAAAAGGCAGAAATACTTGGACTAGTTGATGTGAGGGTTCCATACAGAACCATAAAGGGTTCCACCAGAGCGATTACAGAAGAACCTTAAAGGGTTACATGATAGCCCTATTTCCTAAGAGTGTATTACATGTATATAGTGTGTTAAATAATGACGTATAATTCTAGTAGCCTCATCAGAGGTGTGTAGTTTGGTAATCTCTCATTTGCCAGCACTGCACAGGCTCTGAGTCTACAGTGATGGAAAAAGCTTGGAGAAAGCTTGATTTGCATTTCAGTATCAACTAAAAATCAGCTTACAGGCAAATGGTAATTTGTATATATGGGCCTATATATTTCCATTATCAGTATATGTCATATCGTGCTTGCCATTTCACATAAAAGTACACACTGATAAGAGTAATATATAAAATTCCAGACCAGGATCAGGGGAGCACGTGGGGACATTTAAATAACCATTATGTTTTCTGTATGGTATCTGACTCGATATAACGATGTTATCCGAGCATGGATATATAACAGAATTACATTGCTTTACCACCATGTCCGATCGTACAGACCCAAATTTGCCCCTACGCCACCTAGCGAGCAAAGCCCTGTTGAGTTGTCAACAGTTTACGATGAGTATGATCGCCGCTTCCTAATATTAATGCACAAGAGTTACAGGACTTGGATAACAAAAATTATCCACGGGTGTTTACATCAAAAATAATTTAACATTATGATGTGTCATCGTCTTCTTCCTTACTCTAAAAAAAACAATAAAATTGACGGAAGAAACAACCTACAGCTTCTCTTATCACACTTCTCACACATTGTTCTTAAACCTAAGCGTATTATGTTTAGCAGTTCATTTGAAAACAAAAATGCAAGTCATAATGTCGCCGATCATCCAACGTCCAGGGTGCTGTGCGCAGTACATTCGAAGACTTCTGTTGTATCCTGCTGTAACTTCTAGAACAATAAACTAGAGGACGTAATGACTGGGTATGATACATGTATTTCATCCAATGGTGGCTGATGCAAAGATGGCCCGGACCAATAGTTTAAGTTCCATGTGGGGTGACATATAAAACACGTCGTGTCTCACTCTCAGATACGGAGTGTGAGACTAAATCCACTACACTACAACTTCCAAGTGCACATTTAATGACAGTCAGCCGAATGTCAACACATAAAACGTAACTCTAAAAAAGCTATAAATGATTTCCCAGTAAACATTGGTATGAATCTACTTTGAAAAACGGCCTTCATCGTCCGATGTGATGCGCGCAGTAGCCTACATTCGAGAAGCTGGGTGCATATATTACGGCAATCTACCGTAAATCATTACATTTGATATTGCACTATAAAAAGGTATAAACCCAAGTGCAGCCTAAATCTACCCAAGGATGTCCATGTTATAAATTTTTCTAAAAACGTTTGATCAAATATGGCACAAGGTGCACGACAATCCTAAAAGAACCATTGAAAGCACATGTGTAGAAAGGGGCGACGGTAAAAATTCCATGCTTATCTTCATGAAAGCCTGAATATGTTGACATTCAAAATTGTGAGTAACATTTGATTTTTGATTTTTTAGGAAAATGTTGGAAAATATTAAGAGTGTTGAATGCAGATTTCTCAACACTACGCAAATACAGAGCATGTGAAAGCTGTTGTTTTACTTTTAATTTAGAGTGGTCTCTCTTGAATGCTTGACAAAAGCGCCACCTGCTGTAGATGGCATCTATTTGACATACATTTCGAAATCCACTTTAGCCTTTCGAAGAATTGTCGTGTTTCTGTTTTCGTTGATAAATTTTAAAATGTTTAATGTGGTTTAACTTAAAATGGATCAAAAAAATTAAGTTAAGAATATTTTATTTTGTGTTACTATTTTTAAAAAAAGGAATTGCATTGATCTACACTCAAGGACATCGTATCATCGTTCCGGTGTATTAAGACAGATGTAATTTGTCTGGACGCGATCGCACAATTTACGCTATTTTAGCTTACATCACTACATTCAAAATGGTTCTAGTTTATGACCAAGCGGGCTGTAGGCTACGCACGACACGGGGGCCCGCGGCCGTGGCGTACTGCTTAGCGACTGCATGCGCTTTCTAGCGCCTACTTCGATGTACCGTTCACAGGATCGAGTCCGTCTGTCGACACTAAGGTATATGAGTGAGTCACAAGATGTGGCTCCGGCAATCGTGGGGGTGGTTTTTACTAGGTTTCCTCCTTGTTTTCCACCATAATAGGGCAAAAAACAGTGTGCAGTGGACAATCCGTTGTCATATAAGTAAAATACCATTGAGTACGACGGTAAACCCCAATCAAACAAACAAACAAAACGTACGACACGGAGGTAAGACGGCGGCGGTTTCAACCAAATGTAGATAATCCCCATCGAAAGGTTATAAAATAGAACAACAGACCGACAAAAATCCAGTTCTCTAACTCAAAAGCAGCACTTCAATGGGGTGATACCGTACATTTAACCAGAGTACACGTACACCAATCTTAAGTTTAAACCATTTATTTAGACTTTATCTTTTATGCAGGCACTCCTTTTTCTGGCTTTATCTTTGACTTATCAGTCAGATCAGAAAGGTGAGAAAATATCCACTTTCTCGTGGACGTTCAGCTGGGAAGAACATGCTTCGTGGACTAGTAGCTTTCGCCATTTTCGGGGCCTCTCTGGCTTCGGTAGACCATTTCACATGGAGCGATTGCGGTAGGTGTTAAACGAGTTCCCCTATAAATTACCGTTTAACTTGTTATCACAGTACGTAAATAGGTCTACCTTTAAAGGAGCGGAAAACCAATCTGGCTTGTGCTGCTTATGTAAAATCTTTCTAGCCGAACATATGGATGCCTGCTATTCATTAAACTGAAATGTAGACAGATATAGGAGAAACCCTGGGTTTGAATACTAGTTTCATTGGATCGGTGTGCGCTGCCATGTTTGATAAAACAATTCACGTCTGCACCACCATAAAATGTGAGGCGCTTTGCCCTGTTCCTCCGTTGCTAAGTAAATCAGTATGTCTATGTTTAAAAAAGGCTTACTTACCATCGGATAGTCCACCTTAATCAGTGAAGCTACTGCAATATAATTAGTCAAAATAAACCTACCATACGACTTTCTATGGGATTTCAGCTGTAACTGGTTTACATCAGCATTGCGGCCCGCGGCCGTGGCGTAGTGGTAAGCGAGTACGGTTTCTAGCGCCTACTTCGATGTACCGTTCATGGTATCGAGTCCGTCTGTCGACCCTCAGGTATATGAGTGAGTCACAAGATGTGGTTCCGGCAAACGCGGGGGTGGTTTTTACGAGGTCTCCTCTCGGTTTTCCACCATAATAGGGCAAGGAACAGTGTGAAGTGTGTTGGTACTTAATGGAAAATAAAAAAGGGGTACCGAACTGTTTGGGTTCCACGACGACCAGGTCACCAATATGTCCAGATGCTCACGGACCGAGTGGTTGCCTTACCCCTGTTCTCCCATGGATGTGAGCCCCCGGCCTGATGGTTATTTGTTTGAAGAGTAGCAATTCTCTCTTTAGTTAGCACTGTAGTGAGATTAACTTTCCAACATTATCAAAGCACCTTTCATTATATAGTGCTAGTGTCAATTATTGTTGGAATACACCGCCAACATATAAGTGAAACATCTTTAAGCACGGCGTAAAACACCAATCAATCAAGCAATCATTCAGTCAAACTACCCTCCCATAGGTGAGAGTCAACAAAAAGGTTTTCCGTTTTGTCGTTTTTGTTTTACGTCCTGTCAAAGGTGGTTAAATTCTTATATTGGGCTTAAAAGTCACCATGTTTACTGAATGAGATGACGTAAAAAACCAAAACAAAACTAACAAAAATCTGCTTTCAAGCACATCAGATAAGTAAAGTATTCAATAAAATATTTGCTTTGCATTGGCTTATTTCTTTTTTAATGTAACATCATTTCTAAAATATTTATTACAATTACATTGTCACTATTGATATGATGATTATTATCGTTGCTGTTGTTGTTGTTGCTGTAATTGTTGTTGTTATTATTTGACTTAACTCTGCTATATTGGAACTTTTTTTGTCGTCAAAGGATTTTTTAAAATTAAAATCGGTCGAAAAGTGTTCACATTTTAAGTTGCCGCTTGGCATAGAAAATGCTGAAATATTAACACTGTTGAATTTTAAAAACACACTTTAAAAAAAAGGACAGTGTAGATAATTTTTCACTTTTAATAAATTCACTATTCCTTAAGTGGCATATTTAAGTTGCATATGAGATCTTTCAAAGATACGTCTTCAGGTCAACTTAGTCACGACCAAGACATGACCTTTTATAGGTCTAGTGAGACTTCTATTTTTACATATATAACCTCATTTTAGCAATGTAACGTATATGTGAAACACGTTACCTGTAAAGCGTCTCATTGGTATACCATATGGCAACAGAGTACAATTTTGTATGCGGCCTTATGTTACCGGTAGTGACCTTGGTCGGCCTCAATGGAATTCACTGTAAAAGATAAAAACTCAGATGGGCCATCTGAGGTTAACTGAGGTCAAAGTTATTCAAACGTTTTAATTACTGCTTGTACTGTACAATAGTGGTCAGCTAAATAGCTCTGTCATAGAAGATTGCTTTGGTAAAACATTTATTGACCTAAATAGGCAACAGAAGAAGCAACTTTCTTATCTGATATCTGAACACTCTTAAATCTAACTAATTATTTCTATATTGTGAAATAACTGATGGGTCAGTATCGGTAGAGCTCTTGTATTTACTGATAAAAGTACAAAGACATGGCGGCTGGAGGATTTGACTGTGTTTTAACGATACTGTACCTAATGTTCACGATTTCATTGTAAACTAGATACATATGGACTAGAGAATAAAATGGCATGAATAAACACAATAATTAGTGCCATTTGTATGTTTATACCCAGACCTTCACTTGAAGTAGTGCGATCTACGACGAGTAAATAGTTGGTCTCCGTGGAATATAGTTTACAAAGAGAATCTTTCATACATATGTCGGAAATGTTCAACATAGCAAGATGGTTTCAAATGTGCTTCTGAATATATTATATAGACACATGGACCATTTTCTAAATTTGCATTTTTTAATAAAAGAGGCTTCTTTTTATTCTGGCCTTTGGACATGTTTGACTTTAAACTATCAATCAGATGACAAAGCAAACTATAAGACCAAAGTAACGTGCAGCAGCGATGATGTTACATTTGCCAAAAATCCCAGTCACCAGGAACTGTTCAATCTGTCAATCAATCATTTTCAATGTATCCTATTTCTCAACAGACAGTGATCCCAATCGTGCCCTGAAGATTAAGACAGTGACCGTGAGTCCGATGCCCATTGTGCTACCGGGTGACGTAAACTTTGGATTTGAGGGTAATCTGACCAAAGTCTTTCAGGGCGGGACTGTCGAACTTGACCTCAAACGTCACGTGTTTATCCTTGGAGATGTCCACATTCCGTGTATTCTCGGAGCCGGGTCATGGTAGGAAATTTTACAAACTGATTTATACCCGATCTTGGTTATCTCCCCTTTCAATTCCTATATCACAGTCAATTTTTAAGCATGAGGTGTCATCGCAGACTGCAACTTTGTAATAAATCTCCATGGGTTGCGTTCAGGCGACTTCCCCGGGTAAGCCCGACTAGGTTGACATAACGTCATACTTCCCCGGGAGATTCGTCCTGTGTGTGAACGCTTTCAAAGGTCAATTAAAAAAGGAAGTATAAACCGAAAGTGAAACCTGATAACATAATTGTAAATTCTTCGCCAAAGTGCGATTTTTTATTCTGAAAGTATTGGGTGAAAGTCATGATGAATTGAAACGATTATTATTAAGAATCAAAAGGTATTTCGGGCATACAAATATGCTAAAGTAGCTGTTTGAGACGTGATTGGCACACAAGGGTGATTAAAATAAAAAGAATAGGTTGTCAGCTTCTTTTTCTTAAATGTTGCATGCCATGATGGTCACGTGATTCCCTTGGCTTACCCTGCTCTGAAGCTGGGGAACTAGCGGGTGACCCGAGTGTTACGATACTGGACGCGTGAACGAAGCAGTGGCACACCCGAGTTGACTCGGGTAATTCTCGCGAACAGAAAAGAGGACGCCAGGGCTGAATCGGGGAAGCCGAAGAGACTCGCGAGAACGCAACTCATATAAACCAACTCATAAAATTTTCGGGAAACTCCAGATGGTTATAAATGTGGGTCAAAATTAAAATGAGCACAGTTTTGATATAAGAATAATAAAATTTCTTAGAATTTTAAACGACAAACTACAATACTCATCAGCTCCACGACATTATGACCTATATAGTCCAGCTGTATTTATAAACGTACAGTTGTAATTTGCCGGATGACGACAGTACGATAAACGGTAATCTCTCATACCAATTTATATGATACTTGATACGTACCAAATGAAAGCAGCAATGGTAGATTGACTCGACTTTTCACCTTTTTAAAACTTTTAAATCAAAAAGCCTGTCACTGTTGTTAAATAGGACAGTTGATGTTAATGGCACATTCAAAATCAAAGAGATGGGATATAGTGCCTTTATTCACATCATCTAATCGGCGATATGTCACGTAATTCACATTTAGGTCCATTGCTGGCTTAATTATCATTTATTCTAGGCAAAACATCACGTGACGTTTAAGATAACACGTTGACAGACTGCCTATACTGATAAGTTACGCGATAAATTATGAGAAAACCCAATCGTGCACCTAACTCGTAATTCACTCCACTTCCGGGTCCCCCGCCCAATAAAAAGATATATATATTTCAGATTTCTAGCATAAACGGAACGTTAAAAAGATCTAAATTCTTACTCCAAGATACCGATATTCAGGTAACCATAGCGACAGAGTTTGAAGGAGGTACCCTGAAGTCAAGTGGATGAGAACCAGACTCACGTGCCCCAATCAGTTTAAACTTTTCTTTTCCAGCACTTATGACATCTGCACTCAGCTCGATACCATGGCCAATGCTAAGGACGCAACCTCGAGGAAAGTAAGCGCCGACGTAAAGGCTATCCTGAGCAAAAATAACATCGATATCACCTGCCCAATACAGCCTCAGCACGCTGCCGTATCCTCTGCCACCATAAGCATACCGGATATTGGCACCCTTGCATCGGTCCTCGCAGCAGTGAGTGTTGTTGTTTTTCTTTTCTTTTTTGCTTGTAGCATAATCTTTTTTAATTGGTGTTGATGTTGTTGTTGTTTACTTTTTGCGAGATTTTTTTTCTAGAGGTTATTAAAACTTGAACAGACTCAAGTCTGAGTCTGTGCTCAGACTCTTAAAATAGTGCTGCCCTGAGATGTGCTCCTAATCGGTGGTTATAAAAGGTTTTGAGCACGTACTCAGCTGAATACAAAATCAATTCACATTTGACCTCTTATGCACACCGTTGTGGAGCACTTCTGTCAATGAAGGTAAACATGCACTACAGTGATTTTGTCGGCTGCTTCGATGGGATTTTGTTTGTCACTGATCAAATTTTTGGACCATTTGATTGTTTAAACAGCTATGCAGTCACGTTAAATATGGTCTTGAGCATGGTCCGGACCTTGCTCAGGATTCGTGCTCAACTGAACACAGAAAGTGTTCTCAATTTTTTTTATAACCTGGCTTTCGAACACGGACTCCGGAGTCGACGAAAAATCATCTTGAGCATACTTAAGGACTTTTATAACCTCGACCACAGAGTTAGAATCCAAGTAGAGGCATTACAGAGATATATTTTTTTCAATCCTCTAATGTGATTATTTCCCATAACAATAAATAAACCAAACAGACCGACCAATCAATTTTAATTTATTGGTGGGCCTCGTATCGTGAGGCTTATATTAACATAAGTATTGAATGGAAACGGGGGTCGAGGGGGAGGGTTGTCGTTACACCCATGTTGCGTAATGGCGCTCAAATTAACGCGATTTTAGAGAAGACGTAATAAAAAGAGATATAACATATTTGATGGTAATAAAATTATGAACATACATCAGCCCAAAGGCCTGTAATCCTATTTTAGTGTTATTTATTAAATATGTTTTCGGGTAAGTCTATCACGTAATACATGACGTTATGGTCAGGGTAAGTTTAAAGTTAGTTTCAGGACTTACCCTAACCGAGGACAAATAAAGAATCCATATTTTGTCTCACATGACTAACATGCCGATTTTCGTTGATCTTGTCAAATTAATCAAGACCCGACCAACTGTTTTATTTTGAATAACCCTATGTTTTGTTACGAGAGTTCAAGTTATTATATTACAAAACCTTTGCCACATTCTTTATTCTTAACCATGACTTTTGCAGGGTGACTACACCGTGAAGGCCACCATAAAGGACAGAAGCGGAAATGTCCAGGGATGTGTGGCATTTAAAATGGAGTTGAAGAGAAAGTCGACCGGATTCTTGTTCGGTTAAACTCGGAGTCGTCCGGATTCTCGTTCGGTTGAACTCGGAATCGTCCGGATTCTTGTTCGGTTAAACTCGGAGAAAAATCCAAATATTTGTCACTAGTCAATAAAGTCTTGGTGCCACTTTCAGTTGCTTTCTTCACTATTTGGGCTCTACAATGTTAAGATAGCACAAAAGCCTGACAAAGTGTTTATATTTGTTTGTTTGATTCATTGGGGTTTGAAATCATGACTTTACTTATATGCGATGGTTTATCCATTTCTCAATGGAACTGATCTACACTCATAGAAATAATGGCTCTATGAGGGTTCTTTAGAAAAGAGGATGGTTCTATATGGAACCATTACGACAAAAAACGGAGAACCATTAAGGGTTCCACCATAGCCATGACTGAAGAACCATTAAGGCTCCCACCATTGCCATGACTGAAGAACCATTAAGGGTCCCACCATTGCCATGACTGAAGAACCATTAAGGATTCCACCATTGCCATGACTGAAGAACCTAAAAGGGTTACATCAGGGCCATATTTTTCTAACAGTGTAGATACGATGTAAAGCCGAGAGAAAAACATTGTAAAAACCACTGCCTCATTTACCAGAGATCGACCAAAAGGGCGGGATCTGATTAAGGGTACATTGAATGTGAATGAGTTGTGGGACATGCTAACCCTTGAATCAAGGGTCGCTTGCCCCAACATCTTAATAAACTACCACCAACATTGTTTGATTGAAATTTGAGGTTTTTCCTCAATACTGACGTATTCCAGAGTGCCACTACAACAACAGTTTGACAAAGGCTATTTAGAATTGTTTCTGCCTGAAAGGGAAAGACTGTTTTTCGAACTAAACTTATTACTTTTATTGCATATTTTCAAAGACAACCATCTGTGTTGCACTCGCATTCGAGTAAACATAGCTGTTAATTAGTTAATTTAACAGGCGGACTGACGTCATTGTTCGAAAACAGGGTCGGTCACGTCTGTGTCCGTTTGGTTGTGAATGTTAACTATGTATTGAAAGGCATCTGTAACAACACGGCGTATACACAAACTTGATCATCCAAGCCCATTGTTAATCGGTTGTATACATATCAAACTAGCTCTTTGAGTAACACATACGTTAAACATGTTTTCAGCTGACATGCGCTTTTAACAAATCTGGTTTTTAGTACCAGGTTGATGTGTACAAGCGGTTGTTTGCTGTTTTGTTGTTAATTATTTTGCTTGGGGACGGATAACTCATATTTGGCTTTTAATGAAAGCATCCACCAGTACAGGCAATAAGTGACAGCCACGACTAGATGATATAACTACCGTGTTTTGCAACAATGACATCAGTTTCGCTTTTTAAATTGACTAATTAACGGCTATGCTATTTCGAATGCAAGTGCAATTCAGATGGTTGTCTTTGAAAATGTGCAATAATAATAATAAGTTTGAGCCGAAAACAGTTGTCTTTCCCTTTAAGTAACGATGTTTCGACAACACAGGCACGTCCCTTTACGAAACAAACTCGTAACATCATATCTCTCAACCCAACTGAATTTGCATGAACTTGCTCTACAACGTCAACAAACAAAAATTGATTGATTGATTTTTATTTCACCATAGTTGTAATAATAAACAACAAAGTAATATATATTTCGTATAGGGAATTACAATCATGACGGGAATAAAGCTCGCTGGAGCTTGTTCTATCCCATGTATAAATAAGTATTTTACGATTACGATTACGGCGGCGTGAATGGTGAAATGTAATTGAAATTTTAAATGTAAACAAACGATTTTATTTTTAAAATGGTGCTTATCGTCTCAAAGATTCGATGTGCTGTAAGATGGAGGTCAATCAAGATTTTGGACAAAGAACTGTTTAACTTAAGATTTAAATACAGATTTAGAGTTATTCATGTGCAGTGTTAATGGTAGTTTATTCCATTCTAATTAATTTTTCTGTTATGGAAAACGTGTCAAGTATAAATTTTCAACAGATATTCCACTCAATTAAACGAACACTATTTTGAATTCCGAACGACTGATTTAAAAATTCAGACTTATGACTGATTAAGCTGCACTGGGTGCTGTGAATATTAAGTTTGTTTGGCTGGAATTATTTATCTTCTTTATGCTACTTTAACCGTATACGACTGTAAGGAGATAGTAAACTAATTAATTTTAACTGTTCGCACTCGGACTTGTTACCTGCACAGTTGTATTTGTGTTTATAAACTTGTGTAAATAGTTCTGTGCATATTCTGTCTCATCCGGTGAATATAAAGCAAGCCACTGAAGTTAACAGAAATCTTTTTAGATAACCAATTTATGTGAAAAGGATAACCTTGAGTACTGTATCGCTTTTGTCAGAGTTCGAGATCTGAAGATTACAGACAGTCGAAATTCTAGAACCTTGAAAACGAAATGACATATGTAATGTTGATGGAATTTGCCTTTTGTTATAATGCTAATTGAATAGCGCAAAAGCTAGCACAGACAAGCTTATATTGGTTTGCCTTTAAACTGACAAACCAACCAACAAGGAAGCACGCCAGAACAAGGTATTTCATACCGCATCACCAGTCAACATTATTACATGTGTGATAAAGGATATACTACAGGCCTGACAGGAACAGGATGTGTATGTGATTAACGAAAAAAACGTATACGAAAAGTATATAAAGTGGCAAACGATGTTAAGAACCGGTCCGGAACTGTCTCTCCGATACACTATTCTCTGTGTGTATACACTCTTGTACCCAGCTGAAAGGCTCGCGACGTGGCTTAGTGGTGTGCGCTTACTAACCCTACTTCGATTTACCGTTCACGGGATCGAATCGACAATCAGGTATATGAGTGAGTCACATGATGTGGCTCCGGCAATCGCGGAGATGATTTTTACGAGGTTTCCTCTCGATTTTTCACCGTAACTAGGCAAGGAGCAGTGTGAAGTAGACAATCCGTCGTCATATAAGTGAATTTCTTTGAGTATGACGTTAAAGCCAAATCAAATAAATAAATAAA
>JAVFBX010190369.1:0-13475 GCA_034783855.1 Mopalia kennerleyi | reverse complement strand
GGTTGTAACTCAAACAGGTTTCGAGAAAACAGCGTTGAAAAATTGCATTTCGACAAAAAATCAAATGCTAGAATTCGGGCAGAAACCATCCGGCTGTAAACTGACAATGCATTGAATCACAATTTTCAAACCTAAAATTTAAGGACTTCTAAGTGGAATTTTCGTATAATTGTTTCACTAAATGCAGGCTAATAATGTGAATTTTTGTATTAACAAATAAAAAAAAAACCGACAAATTTTGACCTCGAAGGGGCCGACCTACCTTAAGTGAACTGCATGCATTACGTTATCTACAAAGTAGTATATAAGCCATTCGGTCACCGTACTAATACCATACTGGTGGTTTATTTATAGGAAATAATTTATAAAGATTTGTTTTAAACTCGGAGCTGCTTTCAAGTGTTCTTATATCATTAGGCAAAGTATTTCCGTCCCAAGTTGTTGCGGGAAATTTCTTTTAGCAAATGACACAGTTCTAGTGTAGAATGTGGTAAGTCGTGTCGAATATCTGTTAGCGTTCCTGGTGTGTACTGGTCGTGGGATTCTATTATTCAAAGTCGAAAAAGATATGTCATTTATAAGTTTGTGATACGCACAAAGACTGTGCAACTTTCGTCTTTCTAGTGGGGTATTGTATCCAGAATCTTGGTACAAAATCGCAGTTGCTGCGGTTTTTGTTAGTCCGAAGACAGTCCTCTTGTAAAGATTCTAAGGTATTAATTTGGGTTTCGTGAGATTTTCCTAAACTACATGTACATACACTACAATAAATACATTCCATTGAGCTCGATTGTAATTCCATATTTTTCTTTTGTACGTCGGGGACTTTGGAATAGAGGATTTAAATATTGCGTGAACTAGGCAATGCTCAGTACAAAAGTTAGATAATATTCCAGAATCTAATAGAGAGATCATTAGATAAGGGTTACAGTTACATGCTAGTGTATCCAATAAAGTGTTAGATATTGGACGTGTACATTCAGATACAAGTTGGGTAAATCCGAAAGTTGTAAATATATTAGTAAGATAACGGTTTCGGGGATTACTGAGATCGTCATTAAGGTCTTGATGGACCCCTTGGGCTCAAAATGAACCAAAGTGTTGTTATCACATGGATAAAAAAATAAGTATTCAAACTATATGTTGGTGAAAAAAATAATTCGGAATTCTAATTACAAACAGTAACAATTTAGTTTTTCCTTGATCATATCCAAGTTTCAAAACTTTAATTGCCTATTTCTGGCACTTCAGTTTTAAGCAGACCCTACATTTTCCATCGCGTATTTCTAGAAAACTATTCGAGCTAGAAACTTAACTGTTACCATTGTACAAAGGAGCAGAATGCGATCTAGTAAACGGTGCCTCATTTTTTAAGAAGTTCGACCTTAATTGTTTTTCATGTTTTCTGAAAGTTATATTTCACATTTTACAAGACTTTCCAAGGTGGGATAGACACAAATCCACTGTGATCGATCTAATCAATACTTTTTAAAACATAAATAACAGTTTACTAGTTCAAGGACTTTTCTACTAGTTCAACTAATCTATTGAGTATTAACGTAATTGCACTTCGAAAACTTAACCTTGAAAAATGAAGTCTATTTTTTTCTGTCCACATTTACTCATTTTGCAATTTTTTTCGAAATCATAATTGGATTTTCACCACATTCACAAATATCAAACCCTGAGCATTCAAACTATCCAAAAATATATATGTATATATGATTAGATTTATACTATTCTGCATAATAGACTATTACAACAGGTGTTTTTAAAATTGAGCAAGGGTCCAGCAAGACCTCAAGGTCACCAGAAAGTATGACATTGTGTCCTTTGTAACATTATAATGCATTGGCGATATTTCCTTTTAGGTCTTGCCACATTCCTTATTCTGTGTTCGGTGGGCGGTAAATAATACATAGCAGGGTTTTTAGGCATATTGTGCATTTCTACCCAAATCATTTCGAGCGTGTCGTGCTCGAGCTAAGGGCGTCTAGAAAATGATAAATCTTGTGCTTTATAAGAACATACTGCACCCCAAGCCCGATCACGACCTCGACGTACAGGCTCAGATATTCCTATTAATCCTATTGGGGATTTACATGTATTCTTTGTAAAGTTTCAGTGAAGGCTAAAATATCATAATTAGATAGATTACATGCAACAAGATCTAGTTTGTGTTTTACCCGCAAATGTTTAAGTGGACAAATGTTAAAGTTCTGCCTGTGGACGTAGGGCCAGGATTAGACTCAATATTACCAGACAACAGAAAGAGAAGGCTAATTAAATTTAGAGGTAGACATAAAGGCATTTTTGATAAGGCAGGGAATGATTGCCTCAGAAAATTTATTATTGATGAAAACAATATATGCGTTTTGTAATAAGCTGTATTATTGCTAGACAAGGAGGATTGTTTTGGATTGTTCGACGACATAAACACGTGAACAGGCCAATCGCCACACGATAACTCATTATCAAACGGTGTTGATCTTTGTTGGATTGATATTGCATTAGATAATACCGTTGTGACGAAAATTAGTTAGAAGTTAGTATTTATGTATGTGTTTTTGAATGTAAATAAAATAAAATAAAAAATAGTTTTATTCTTAGGTTGAATAGAGGTGAAAATATTCAAGTTACAAAATATGCTTAACGCGGAATGCGTCGTTTCTCGTCAGGAAATATTTACATTTATTATACATGTTTTGGCATGACGTGTTAGGCAGGTATTTTGCATAAGAGAGTGGAAAAGTAGTTATTAAAACTGATTTTTCTTCCTACCAAATTGTGGTGGGAGAGTTCTGGGTTTGTAGTGGGCGCAATCACAGCGAATATACGCAATTCGAGTTTAAGTGATAGGCGGCTACAGATTAAGCTTTTAACAGCTCCGAAGAGACAGTGGAATATGCGAATCCTCTGCTATGCTAAATACCTTATCGGTGAAGAAAATCCGGAAATAACCAAACATAGCGGAAGGACAAAGTACAGTCTTTTCGACGCTGTTCACCGATTGCTCGAACTGTCTATCTCTATGTCCTGTTACAAGAAACGATGCTTATCGACCATTCCTTCAGTTTTTATTTATACTCCAAGGATGTATCGTTTAATTTTGTTTATTACTTGTTCTACAGACGGACGCAACTATACCTTGTGTGAAATACTGTGTGGGCGCTTTCAATACATTCTGATGATAAAAACATGAAATATTATCATTCGGATGTCAACCACGTCCACGTCCGAGCTTGATCTGTTCTACCCAACTTTGTAAGTAGTGCCAAATAACGTCCAGTGCCGATCAGTTAAATCACCCTTCCTACCGTATGAGTAACTTTAACGGGATATTCTAGGCTGTTGCATTGACAGTCGGCAGTGTAAGGCGTGGGCAGAATAGACTGATACTTACTATCAATTACATGCTGTGTAAGTCTCCCTTGTTAATCGACTTCTGTTAGCACCAGCTCAGTTACAGATTAATCTATCAATGTGTACAACAAGTACCCACTGCTGTACAGGAAGTTTCAAACAGTAACGGAATCTAGATATATTTATTGAGTGATAGCCTTCTCAAAATATCCACACCCACACTGTCTTTTACATAACTTAAATATTACATAACTGTGCCTAAGGCTGCATGATATTATTTTTCAATGCTTCAGTTTTTTTAACTCACATTTTTGTACTTGCAATTAATTTTCAAAATCGCCACCTTATTGGCACTTTTAACAAAATATATATTAATGTTCACCTATCATCTGTTGAGCGACTTGATTAAGTTCAATTCGATTCCATAAGTTTCTATGTTTTAGCATTTATTTATTCTATTCTCGTCCTTATGCGTTTAAGCAGGAGTAAAGTAAATACTTTAATATTAGGCTTCACACTTATGGCACATCTACAACTTATTATCTGTTGTTTTAATGGTCAACTACATGTAACTTGGAAAAACACATTGAATACTTATGTTAGAATATGGTAGCGAACTATTGTGCCATCAATCCCATTTCAATGATACTATAATAAAAACATCAACCGTTACTTGTCCTGTGTTGATCCCCAAGTTATCCCTATCTTATTTATAGAGAATACACTCTGGGGGGCAACACGCACCCATAACATCTTAAACATATTTATGTTTCATATGCAAAGAGCGCCCTTCATCTTGTGGGTAATTTTATTCACAATCTATAGAACACTCGAGACATTTTCTAAAACAAAACTATTGCCGATACCGCCGTTAGTTATCTATAGGTTGGACATTTTTTCACAGTCATCTATATAGCCTTAAACGACAACAACAAAAAGCATTACATATAATTTAGACTGCCTGTTGGCATTATTGAAACCATATCATACCAGATGGTATACTATAGCATGCCCGTCAAATAAACAAATATATCGTAATTATTCAAATAAGACGTCTCCAACACACTATAAGTGCGTACATTGACACCCAACTCTCTTTGGGTGGCCCACATTGTACAAAATATTCAACAAAACGGGCAGAATTAGACATAAATAGATATATATACTCGAACTTTCACTGTGCTTGTTAATGCTTTTTCGCAATTCTTTTTTTAAATAGTAGCTTACATTTATGTATAGGACAAATTGGATGTTTTAATTTCATGTTCACATATGTTAAGGACACCTTTAGACTCATATTTCATGCTCACATATGTTAAGGGCACCGATAGACTCACATTTGGGTAAAATGTTCCTTAAAATGCTATTCTTAATACGATTCGTTGATAGCAATGATTTGCAAGAAATAAAATGTACATTCTATATTTGGATTCAATGCAAACATTTTCCGATAATAAACTCGCTGCAATGCTCAGCCATCAGAGTGGCACGGAGAAGGCTTACATTTCAAATAACTTTTATCCATAATAAAGTATAGTAACAACTCCTCAGTGGTAGTCATAATACTTTTTTATCCATAACTACTCTGTTGTTACTTAGCACTGAAGGAACACTAACCGTCCAACTGACCAATGCACTTCACCTTGTTCATGATGTGATTGTTTAAAGTGTTGGAGGACATAACCTATACAGCGATAAACACCTTTAAATCAATAAATCCGTTTATAACTGTAGTTCTCATCGGCAGTTACTCTCAATCAATAATCCTCTTAACACAGTGTGGAGATACCTGAGCTCCAGGTAGGCACTTAGAGGCCGCTATCCTGGATGGCCTACCTATTAGCAGCCTGAAAACATCAAATAGTTCTGCTTTCTCTTTTGTTTTACAAAAAATCTAGGCCTTTTTGTCTGAATATACATTGTTAATCATGATGGAATCAGTGGCTAGGAAGAGGATTCCATGACCTGGTGAAAGTTTAATAATACAATTTATGGATAAAGTGATGTTTAAAGGAACCCCAGGAAATATAATAGGCTTGAACTTATGCTGACTGTTTTCAATAACGTGCCTGCACAACCTGTCTTCCAGACCTTGATATAAGACATTCAATGACACAGTTACCTGTACCACCTGATTTGTGACCTGGCTATAAGACCTTCAATAACGCATCTGGCTTTGTTGCTTTGATAAAATACCTTTTACATCTGTAGCACCAGTGTTTCTGACTTTGATATATCAGACCAACCATACCACATGTTTGCCACCTGTTTTTGTGACCTTAATAGTCCTACATTCAATAACACGCCTCACCACCTGTCTTTATGACATTGATATCATAGCTATAATAGCACGCCTGGTACCACCTGTTGTTGTGACCTTGAAATAAGGACTTATCTTTATGGCTAAAACATTCAACAACATGCTTGTACCACTCGTTTATATGGCGTTAAGAACACACCGGCACTGCCTGGCTGTGTGACATCGATATGACCTTCAATGAACTATCTGTACCAACTGTATTTTGTACTACCCTGATATAAGGCCACCCACGACACGCCCGCGCCACCTGCGGTCAAGAGATAACATATCAATAAACACGTCTGATACCACCTGTTTTTGTCACATTGAAAGAAGGATAAAACATTCAACAAAATACTTGTACCACTCGTTTATATGGCGTTGATATAATACATCCAATAACACAGGTAATGCTTGGCTGTATGACCTTGATATAAGGCCAATAATAACACGCCTGCACTATCTGTATTTACGGTCAAGAGATAACAAGGCTATACCACCTGTATTTATGACAAAGAGATTAGACATATCATAACACGCCTGCACCACCTGTAGGCATATTTAAGGTCAAGAGATAACAAGGCTATACCACTAGTAGTTATGACAAAGAGATTAGACATAGAATAACACGACTGTACCACCTGTATGTATGGCCAAGAGATCAGACATTGAGTAACACGACTGTACCACCTGTATGTATGACAAAGAGATTAGACATATCATAACACGAATGTACCACCTGTATGTATGGCCAAGAGATAAGACATTGAATAACACGACTGTACCACTGTATGTATGACAAAGAGATAAGACATTGAATAACACGACTGTACCACCTGTACGTATGACAAAGAGATTAGACATTGAATAACACGAATGTACCACCTGTATGTATGACAAAGAGATTATACATATCATAACACGAATGTACCATCTGTATGTATGACAAAGAGATAAGACATTGAATAACACGAATGTACCACCTGTATGTATGACAAAGAGATTAGACATATCATAACACGACTGTACCACCAGTATGTATGGCCAAGAGATAAGACATTCAATGACACATCGTGATAAGATCTTCAACAACACACCTGTACCACATATTTGTATGGTAAAGATGCAAGGCTTTCAACAACATGATTGCACCACCTGTTTTTCTGACCATGACCAGACATTCAACACGCCTGTGCCACATATCTAATAGATCTTGTTTTAGGACCTTTAATGACAAATCTTTACCAGCTGTCTATCAGACCTTGAATTAATACCTTCAATAATACGCCTCCTCAGCCTGTTTATTCTGGCCAAGAGATACGACCTTCAATTACAAACCTGCAACACCTGTTTTTGTGACCTTGTTATAATACCTTTAATGAGATTTTAAATAAATAATCTGGAAACTTACGCCATTGGTTTACTCATTTTTAAAAACTAAATTCATGTTCGTTGAACCTGGGATACAGCATTACACAGATTGGTAACTCCGCTAACCTTCGAATCATCGAACCATGAATGTGTTACTCTGTTAGCATGTTCGATACGACACACTTGACGAGTTGGCTAAACGTAAGAAGGCCAAGCCGTAACTGTCACTCCTTCCACTGAACCTGTCGCGGCTCACAGTGCGGAGGAACAAGAATTATCAGAGCTAATAAAAGAAGAAAATATCATACATTTTACGCACATAATGCCCTGAAATGATGGTTACGGACATAATCAGTAAGTTCCACCTCCAAATAAAGAAAAACACCATAAAATGTATAATCCTTTGGCGTCACAAACTGTCTCCCATGTATTTTATTTCAATTTTAATTATGCATAACATCGCTCAGTTTTAGACTATGTTTTTTTAATAGGAAAACTGCTTTTGTTAGCGTTTCAAAACAACAACTGGTTAAAACAATATACATTTGAAAGAAAGTCGTTTCCAATAAATATGATCGCCGTTTGAGTTCAAAGCATTAACATTCACGAAACAAACTGCCGCAAGACCACTATTAATTTGCCATAAGCCGTAATGTTAACGTTTGGCTCCAGCTCCTTCCCAAACTTTCGTTGGGCAAAACACCTGGCACATACCTTAATTGGTCCTTTTGGAGTTCCCTAAACCTCCACTCAATTACTTCAAATCAATACCAAATACTCCACCAAAAACAAATTCCCAGCAGCACAACAAATAAAACAAGACAACACACCAGTGTAATATTATAGCCTAAATATGTTACATGTGGCGTATTTAGCACCATTTGATGGAGGGGTGATTCGGCTGTTGTTTACATGCTGAGGCACCTTGACAACCCCTATCACACCGCATCAAAGCAAGCTTAAAATTTCATCGGTCATCACTTTGTCGAGATTTTATAGGGATCTCAAAAAGGGCCGATTAAGGTATGTGCCAGGTGTTTTCGCCCAACGAAAGTTTGGGAGGGAGCTGTGGAGCCAAACGTTAACATTACGGCTTGTGGTAAATTAATAGTGGTCTTGCACCAACTGACATGGCACCGTGGTTGATCTAACTGAGATAATAGGAGAGCAACGAAACGACAACTCTGTGTAGACGAGCGCACCGGTTAATAAAACATCTGCAAGTATCGGCATTGCAAATCGGTTGTCGAAATAGCTCGCACCGCTGTCGAAAAGCAGCGAGAGCAGACCAATTTGACAGATTTTCGAAAGGCCATCAGTGGCTTATGCCAAATTAAACCGCTTAAAGTGTATTAGAGATATACCTTCAGCATCACGTGATGTTATCTATAGATGAGAATTATATTTAATAGCGCCTCCAGCGACCGGTCCCGGAAGAACAGTCAGTTTGACCAGGCAAAAGCTGGTCAAAATTGAAGAACTTTTTTCCTGTCGGTCACGACTGTATACCAGGTTGTTTTTTGGTCGTTTCGATCAGATTCTTCCAACAGTGACAGTAGCCTAAAATAAAAAGAAAAGAAATAAAAATGGATGCAAATCAGTCCAGAGACTATTAGCGGAAGATAGACTGTGACAACACTACAGTATCCAAAAAGGTGCACTACAGGCTTTATTATCATTTATCCTAGGCAAAACATCACGTGACGTGAAAGATAACACGTTGACTGACTGCCTGTATATGACAAGTAACGCGAGAAAGTATGAGAAAAAAGCCAATCGTGCACCTAATCACAGTATCAGACAAATCAAACGGTTTTCCTTCGTCTTTCAGTAATAAAAGTATGGTAGCTCTTACTTTACAATGCTTTGTTTAACTGGGATTTCACTTATATGGACGGCGCACCAGCCCATGCAATGGGTTGATTTTTAGCACAATGAATAGGGCTAATTCCTCCGTCTTAGCCCTACGTCCCGCCTATCTCAACCCATAGTGAAAGTTGGAAACTGATCCTCCGGCGACCGCCGCTATCGCCGGCCTCTCAAAACATATATCTTATTTTTCTCTAATTTTTTTAGATATTGAAAACAATGACTAGTATTTTACCTACTTGCCAATATTTCTTTTCTAACGGTTTTCAATTTTATTATTGCAAAGGGAGATACTTAAAACAAAACTGTATTTAAACGTCAGGAAAGAAAGAAAGAGTTAGATTATTGTGACTTTTGCATCCCCAAAAAAACAGAGAAAAATTAGATATGTGTTTTGAGAGGCCGGCGATAGCGGCTGTCGCCTGAGGATCAGTTTCAAACTTTCACCATGGGTTGAGATATAGGCGGGACGTAGGGCTTAGACAGGGGAATAAGCCATATATATTGTGCTAGTTGACTTTCTGCTTCCCCATAACTCTGAGAGCACCAGTGTTAGAGAGTGCTCCTTCCAGCCGCCCTGACGGATGGTTGAGCAGCCTGTTGCGCAGGTGCTCTCAGACCAAAGGGACACCATAAAGCCCATCTGTGCGTCATGGCTTGGTATTACGTCCTGTTGTTGTCCTGTCTTTTTTTAATTGCCAGTGGTGCTGAGGGTATTTTTTTTACCAATTGAATTGGCACGCCGTCATGTGAGTGAAATTACCTTAATGGGAGGCTCGAGAAGTTAGCAAGGGGGGGAATTTTATCCGTGCAAAGCGGTCCTCTGACGTCAAAACGGTCGAGATTTATGGACTTTTTAATAAACCTCAATCAAGCAAGTAACTTATCACCAGAATTGTAACAATGATGTACTCATAACTAAATAACCATCTAGAATAGGGGTTTGACGCAGATGCAGAGTTCTTTATCTCTAAACGTCTATCATACTATGTAGCCTTATTTTGAGATACAGACTTCGAGTGCACAAAAAAAAATACCGGCTAATATGGGTTCAATTAGCTGTATGCAATAATATATAATATACTGATCTTCCTGACACATTTTATATGCCAAACGAGACTTAACCGTTATCCTTGTTAAAAATACAGAAATACGGATTGAGGTATCTGTTGCTATAGTCCACCAGTTTTCTCTCTTCCACTTGTACTGTAGACTTTTGGAATTTTAGAATTTTAGGAAAAGGTTCTGTCATTTCCACTTTTTAGGCATGTTAACTTATAAAATGATACAGAAATTATTCGATTGGGATTTTAAACCTGTACTAGGCTGGTATGTCTACTAAATTCACGATTTAGTCCTACTTCAAAATCCACTGTAGGCAATTACACGAATAGAAGCGCTGAAACTCATTAGCTAGGGTCTAATGTAGACAAATGATATACGATGGAGGTAACATGGCGACTGTTTTACTAGTACTCGCAAGAAACAGAGTGACACTGATATCAAATTGTATGGTCAGTCAATACACTTTATAGCCAAAGTTTTTTCAAAGATATGATAATTTGACTATCTTCTTTTCGAATGGAACAATATCAGGTCAAGCGAGAACAACTGAAGTCTGTGCAAGCGTATGCGGATTTAGGCTGAATTTAGGCTGGCTCGGTCTTATTTCAGCGTTAATCACGATTTGCGCGCATTATAAATTATATGGGCTTATATATGCAGCAGCTAAATATCACTGCAGTAGCCAGATCCGGTAAGCAAGTTTTCAATGTCAGATTAACTTTCCCACACACTGTGTAGACCAGACTGTGGGTACACACACAATCGAATGATCTTTAACTAAAGCCTACGAGAAACCTCAACAAACTGAAAGCCTGTAGCGTCGGTGACCTACTTATGCTATTCGGATGTACAATTTGCCGGTTTCTCTATCATCGCTTCATTTTAAAGATTTCCTGAGCATATCTTTTATTTCTTTAAGACCGCTGCCCTACTTTATTAACATTCTGAGAGAGCATACGTCAGTGTTAATAGTGTGGGCGACTGAAAGAAACTGGAGATAGTCTGACCTTGATAACCTATTAGAATGAAAGGGATTTCGAAATCCTCGTATTAACCAACAGGGAAGTTTAACAAATTTCAGCCGAGTCTGGCGACTTGTACCGTAATTTACGAGTCAATTTAAAATGAAAAAGAATCCATTCGTGAAGTTGGAAGCCCTTTCAGGGACTCAAGAAGTTCCAACTCAATGAAAACTATACAATCCTACTAATAAATCTCATGGGTTAGTGTATAATACTATAACCTTAATACAGATACAGGTAGGCCCCTATATATGTGTACACGGATCATACATGAAGGTGCACTATTGGCTTTATTATAATTTATTCTAGGCAAAACATCACGTAACGATAAAGATAACACGTTGGCTGACTGTCTTTTCGTGAAAGGTAAGGCGAGAAATAATGAGAAAAACCAATCGTGCACCTAACTCGGACCCTATTGAGATAAGCTACACTGAGTGTATTATTTTAAACCACTGTTGTTCGAGTGAAAAAAGCCTATTTTAAAATCAAAACTTCTTCGCAATGTGGCAATATAAGTATTGTCAAATGAAACAATACGAGCTTTAAAGTTAAAGGGAAAGACAACTGTTTTTCGACCTAAACTTATTATTTTTATTGTATATTTTCAAAGTCAACCCCCAAAAAGCCAATCGTGGACCTAATTTACTCCACAACTGACGACAGTATATCGATTAGTACAATAAGATCGAAACAGTTGTATTTTCTCCTCGCTGGTATACACTTTAATTAACGTATTAATATATTGGCTCCAATGCAGCCTTTGCGTTTCTGGCACTCAATATAGGAATCTCCGGATAGATCATCCATAAACACATACCACTTATAATAATATGATTTAACGACAAGTCGGAGCTAAAAAGTTTAATATCATGATTTTGGAGGACTCTAAGTTTTGCATTGTTTTGGTTTATAAGGAACACACAACGTATTCTTGACAGTTTGACACTTCGGCAGATGGGCAAACGAGACATAAAACATCTGGGTAGATTAGGTGTTTCAAAAATTGACCAGATATACCGTGACAGCTTACTTTAGAATCTATCAGGGGCATTCAGGGCTACATCTAAGAATAATTCAAGCAAATACACATTAAATAAAATGGGAGACAGTATACCTCTTTGTCGGACACCTTTGGTAACTGTAAAAGAGTAGGGAAAACTGAACTTCATTAAACAAAAAACAACTGTGTGCTATGCCAAATATAAAGAAGATATACAATGGCCATAGAAATTTGTCCTACAATGAGCTTTTTCAGTAGTGTGTATATATTGACATGAGCAAATGTCTTACTGGCGTCCAACAACACTTGCATACACAGGGCTAACATTTTGCTTGTAGTAGCTGATAGTCTATTTTAAAATATACATAGATTGGTCAATAGATCCACCTCTTTTAAAACCAAATTGAAGATCGGTAGCCGATAGCAAATGAGCACAGTGCTTGAGTAAAAGTAGCAATATTACTTTAGAAACTATGATAGCGAATGTAGGTCTAAAATAGTGTGATAACAGCAGATCTGTTCTTGAGTAAAGTACTGATAATAGAAAACAGAATCTGCACTGAGTAGTGAAGTTACAGTTTTTATCTGTTTTGGGTTCAGAACAAAGAGCCTCGGTACTTCTAATCGAAATTTGCGTCTTCCAAAGTCATGTATGGGGAATAGTGAACATACGCTGGTATACAGGGGTCCGGCGAACAAATATACATATTTTACGGCGGAGCGTAGTTACCACAGTAACTCCGGAGAATCTGGCGAGGTTCGGCCGATCGGGAGCCGATCGTAGACCTTGTCACACAAATATACCTTAATTGCACCTCGTAGCAGATTCGCTTACCTGCTGGCCGTACTTGCCAGCACGATCGAAAGTACGACTCCTGTGAAGACATGCATTTTTTTCTTCGTCTCTTTACGTTAAACCAACAACATCAACAAGTATCTACCGTGTGACTAATCACGAAGGAAAATATTGAAACATTTTCTGGCTCATATGGCCAACAGCAAAAATTAGGTATCGGCATCTTTAGAGACTTTCTTCGGTGCAGGGCAGCCCTGAGTTTTGGATGCTAGAATATACTATGAATTATTGACCTAATTATACGAACACCTGGTAGCGGCTTGTGATAAACTAATCAAACTTTTTAATACTACGCTAATTAGTGTAGTCTCTTAAGCGATATATCAAGGTCTCAATGCGTGCCAGACTAGCTATTTCCATTGAAGAGTGACTGACTCGTATATTTCCCATCTTCTTTAGACAAGGGTTTTATATCCAAGCAACTCTCCATTACATCCCTTGTCGGATAACTCGGGTATAATGGGATTCGGTTTCCACGCGATTGATTGGATCCGTGGGAACTTCTACGCATCCAATCAGATGTTGTGTTAAGTAGAAGACTCGGCTAGTTAAAATGGCGGCGGCTGTCAATATCGAAAGTTGCAGGGCGTGTGGTGATGTTTTGTCCAAAAAGGGAAGACGGGTAAT
>JAVFBX010190358.1:0-13475 GCA_034783855.1 Mopalia kennerleyi | reverse complement strand
CATTTATTGATACGGGCTTCTGTTATTTTTATCTTTAAACAAGCAAATTTTAGTTTATCACATTTTTATCCAAATGTATTCTTTGATCTTAGATAATGCTCAATAATCATTTAGTTTCATCTAAAAAAACAAGTGACAGATATTTAAATCATAAAATAATAAATTGTGCTACTCCGAATATTGATCTCATCTATCTGTATTCAGCGGAAAATAGAATTGAATCTATGTAATTTCATTGATTTGTCATCAAGTATTTCTGTCTAAATTGGATATTATGTATCGTTTTTGGCCATTAAAAGGATTGATTTGGCATCATTAACACCAGGATTCCATTTCTCCTAAAAAAGGCTTTTTTGATACTGTAAGAAATGACGTCTCAGAGCATTTGTCTTTTTAACTTAACTGTTTTTGTTTTAAGCCTAACGTGCGTCGTTACATGTTAGAGGAAGAAAATGAAGATAAATGAATCCAAAACATAATTACTGACTCATCACTGACCTTGTATAGCCCAGCATAGAACAGATCACCTTTGAGCTATTAGCGGTCCAGTCGTCGCCACACACGGTTCCAAAGAGGTTATTATAAAAGACCTCGACACGCCCCTCTAATGCACTGCGACCATCAGCCAGACGAACAAACACGGTGGAAGGGTCGTGTGTAGGTGGCGGAGAAGTGGGTCGTGTGGCAAACCTAGTGGTTGTCACTTGAAAGAAAAAACATACAAGAAAATCATTATTTTACTCATGAACACGAGTTGTCTTTCGGTATACTTTATTTTCGGGGGATCTTACTTACTCGACAAAAATATTGAATTGAATTGAAGGATATAACCTGTTATATCCTTCAGGTAATTCACACCACACGTTGATTATCTTTTGTCAACACATTTTGTTCTGTTACCATTTAATTGTTAGTTTATTGGACCCCCTGCCTCCTCTGTATGAACCATATGAAGCCCCATGTTTGTCTGACTGATAGGGCTTACACTGTTATACCCCCCAGAGCTGTTACTTCACTGCCACTAAACACTAAACACACATTACTTATTCAGGTATTAATATGTTATTAGGACTAGTTGGTGATCTTTGCACTCTGTTAAACTTTTTTGTTTTTTTACCTTATCACAACCATTGTTCACACACAAGAATTTTATGTATATATACCTCATTTTTATAACTGTATCATATGCTTGAGAACGATGTCAGAATAGACATTAAAACGTTGCGTCAAAATATACGAGAAGTTGCCATCCATATAGTGTTTTGCCTTTTTAGTAATTCAACTTCTAAATGCCATTCAAAGATGTTAATAAATCTAGAAGTTGTAATCCATAACAATGTGTCTGTGTTCAATATAATTCTGGTTAAATAGGTAAGCAAACTGGGAACGGAACTGGTCAAACTCTATAATACAAAGGAGATCGCGTCTTTCTTAGAGCCTACATTTAATTCGAAGAAGACTCCCTAAGGTTATCTGCTCGAATGATCATATACGACGGAAAACGACATCAGGCCGAAATCCGCGTTTTACAATAGGCGAAGATGTCAGGCTTGACCAGCCGTATTTGATATGAGACATTGTAGTAAGGTAATCCTTCATTTGTGACACGAGCTGGAAACATTAAGTATTCATGGAATTATATACTGTGACTATATTGTCTGGGTTCTCATTTTGATTAGATGCAGCTTGGGGATATCGCTGGGTATTTGGTACATTTCATCAGTTATCATCTGACCAGGAACTGTCAGCCCAATAATGGAATAGATAACAAACCACAGGCAAAATCAATAAAATTGATCTAGAATTTAAAAGTGTCAGAAAATTTCACTTCTAAATGAATTTTGCATCTGCCTTATTCCTGGTAAATGTAAATCCAGAATCTGTTTACTGACATGTGTTGTGACTGTTTATCCGGTTTATCTGCGCAAACGAGGGGAACGGTGATGCTGAGACCAGGAAATGAGTGTCACTTATACAGAGATGTGTATCTGTATTTGTCAAGTGATAAGCCTGGTAGTGGTCAAGTCGTTTATCGGCATGGTAAATCTTATCTTTGGTATAAGGTTTCGCTTCATTTCGATATCTGTATGGATGTCTGGCTTCCGACTCTAATATAGGCCTACTGTGATGACCATTGTACTCTATGCACAGAGAAGGGCTGAATTGAAAAGGTCAACTATAATTACTCGAGCGAGTGATTCCAAGAAAAGGCCTTGAATCCGATTTATGATTATCTTTTAAGATAGATCAGTTTTTTACATAGTGCTTTGCTTTATGTCAGAGAAAATTGACCCATATATGAGGATGAATGATGAGCTTAATTAGCTGCACTGTCGTTTAGACCGCAGAGCAGAGAAGCCTATGCGTGGCTTAAACAAATCGCAGAGAAAACCCCCGTTGTGGATTGTTCACCTGATGTACATAAAGTCCTATCACAGCTGGGAGGGAAACTTGTGACTGACCAGAACACATAATCCTGTGTAAATGTACGCATGGAAGAGGAATTTGTAGATAGATATAGTTAATAATCAGCTGTATCAGTAAAAGTTATTGCTGTTATAAAGAACTTGTAATAATTTTTATTCAGAATAAATTAAAATGAAAAATTGTATTACCTCTATGTATTCTCTATTTGGGATGAAACATGAGTTTAGAAATTTATTTTCCGCTGCAGCAATTCATGCTACTTATACGATTTGTACTATTTTATGGTTTAGTGTACCGATTCATTCAATTCAATTCAATTCAATAATAGTTCTGCTCGATGCTAAACTTTCCAATGTTGACTGTTGTTTAATGCCGTACTTTACGTTTTTTCTCCTATGACGCCGAGTCAGCCCATTAAGGGTACGAAACCACGATCGACAACAACGACAACAAACAAAGACAAGACAGGATAAATACAGGGCAATCATTGAACATAGCACAAAGACATGGCACACAGATTGAGTTCATGTTGCCCCTTGGTTCTGAGCGATGTTGCCCCTTGGTTCTGAGAGATGTTGCCCTTTGGTTCTGAGAGATGTTGCCCCTTGGTTCTGAGAGATGTTGCCCCTTGGTTCTGAGAGATGTTGCCCCTTAGTTTTGAGAGCACCCTGGTAACATGAAGCTCCCTCTCAATTCCCCACCTCCATCTTGTCTTCAGACTCCCGTGGAGGTCAACCATATTCTTATACCGTCTATATGAAGCACATGTCACTGAAGGAACTTTAGTTACAACATACTGGTTTGATTGCTGAGTTAGATACTGTTGGAACCCAAAGGGGTCATGTACATGGAATATAATCATGAGCTAGCCTTGAGTTAAACATGCTCAATACATAAAATAATACAGATATTATTCATACAGCTTTACAGGATACTGGTGTATATTTAAATACAAGAAGATTATTGGAGAAGTCTTTCATGGTTATGGAGAATTTAAGACCATGTAATTAAACTTGTCTCTGGCTTCTGTGGCAATATTTAATGGGTGTGCCTCGAAAGAAAAGCTTCTCCACGATAAATGTTAATATCCTTTTATATTCGCTCTACTCCGTTTTGTTCATATTTATCTGCCCCTTTTACTTTTTTTGATTCCTTTGTCGTCCAAGCCATTTAGCCTAGATGACTTTAGCTTCCTGGAATTAAAAGTAAATATGTTTTGTGAGAGAAGTACGGCGCAAATGGAAGTGTTTGAGTGTTTGACCAGGGGAGCCGCTTACTTCCCGAACGATTGAGCTGTAGATCACGGACTCTATCGGGTGCGAAAAGGCTGTGGGTGTGTTTATAACTCAATCGTTCTATCTCAACCTATAAGTGTTTCTTGCAATTATCAAACTGAGATCCTGGTAAAGTGTTGGTATAGATGGAGAAACAAAATTTGTTTTTTTCCCTTTGTTATACACAGATGTGTCTATATTTCGGGTAACCATAATATTCGTTTATTAAAAAGCAATTTTTAATTTATTTTAAAATTAATGTAGATAAGCACTTTTTTTGGTTTGTTTGTTTTAATTTTTTCCAATACTCAGATATTATATTCACTAAATGTTATAACAATTATTTTTCCTTTGGGAGATGGGGAAACGCGAGAAATCCAGTAAGAACAAAATGAAGGCTGATTCATTAAATCTGCACTTCTAGAACTCGAAGCGACGAGGTAGCTATGGTAACAACTGTATACCACTGTTAACATAAATGTATCTTTGGCCGAGTAAAAAACAACTTTTCTGAGTTCCAAAGCTCTACTGTTGAAGTTTGGTCATTTGACTTTGAAACACGTTTTCGCTGAGCGAAACCAACAGTTATCTCAATTAACACCTTTCTGATTTCAATCTGACGGTAAATGTGTCTACTAAAGATAGGGAAATTGTAAAAACACTGGCGAAAAGAGCTGAGTTAACTGAGTTAACACGAGAAGGGAAACAAACACATTACTCGACAAGCTGAATGTATCCAATCTGCCGTACATACGCTAATAACGGTCACCAACAGCCAAATCTGTATCACTCAATAACACGTTAACTAAAAGCCTATTTTTAATTTCACCCACCAAAAAATCATAATCAAAGAAAGCCCAATTTTAATTTTAAAAATAAGAGAACAAATGGACCTAGTAATAGTGGTGTTATTACAGATGTAAAGCCATATATTGTATTGTGATCAAAATGTCACTTCATTATGAACAGAAGTTCTAATTCTAAAATTGACTATTTCCATTAAGTCTCAAAATGTCTTCTGCTAAAAGCCCCAATGGTGCCCTCTTTAAAATGCAAAAAAATTGCAGTCCATATGGCATTAATATTCTTTGAGAAGTTGGCAAGGATCTGTGTAGAATCTGACAAGAATCGGAAGTGTCTGAAATGGTCATTTGAAAATTGTCTATCAATTCAGTCTACATTTCATTGCGCAGCAGATATTGTATTGTCTATTACAACGCTAGTCTCAAACTTAGGTTGGATTATTTCCCTTTCTTTTATACAGTTACGTTTTGTGAAATGCCAGATGGTTTTCTTCATGGATTTTTGTCTGACAACAGCGCAGTTTAGTTAACTTTAGTTCAAGGATGACCCATGGATATTAAACACATTTACAGGCTCCGTAGATCTATAATATAACTATAATATAAATGCGTGCATATATATACAAAAAATACAATACAATAATACTTTGTAGTGTCACAGGTAAAACTTTCTACTCGCTTTCATTTCATTTCATTAAAAATGATCTGGTAAAACGTTTAAAAGTTGACTTTTGGTAAAGATAGATTTACTAATAGGTTGATTTTGGGTATTTCATTAAAATAGTGCATACATCTTATCAATGTAGAGTTATTGTGAATATTAATCCTGCTTCCAGGTACTCTGAGTGTTGCAGGATACCGTGTCTGTCTCCGAGGAACGTTAAAGCAGTGATTACTGAAGAAAGCAGGGCATCATATACATTATTACAGGTACTCTGAGTGTTGCAGGATACCATGTCTGTCTCTGAGGAACGTTAAAACAGTGATTACTTAAGATAGCAGGGCATCATATACCTTATTACAGGTACTCTGAGTGTTGCAGGATACCGTGTCTGTCTCTGAGGAACGTTAAAACAGTGATTAGTTAAGATAGCAGGGCATACATTATTACAGGTACTCTGATTGTTGCAGGATACCGTGTCTGTCTCTGAGGAACGTTAAAACAGTGATTACTTAAGATAGCAGGGCATCATATACATTATTGACACAATTATATAAAAACAGAATATCCAAAAACTTTCTTCTTTTGTGTAACGGCTGTAAATTAAAGTGTTTACACAAATCATTATGTTGGTAACGTGTCGTAAGACTTATTGCTTTTACAAACTTCCTCTGGATTCTTTGTCCCTTTGTTTTTGAAAGGGTGACCAAACTGGATAACAGTATTAAAGAACACTTCTAACTCTTTATTTAATTTAATTCTTTATTTATTTTACGAGGATGAGCCTCGGCCATCGGCCACTTAGGGCTTCTCCCCCACAAACATAACAAGAATAACAATAGTAAAAATAGTAATAAATACAGAAAAAGCATATGTATAAATGTTAAGGTTCATCAACCATATAGAGTTTGCCAGTATCAAATGATATTTCATTTAAGTCGATTTATTTGCCTTTAAATCAGGATCCATGTTTGTTTTCATGGCGTTGTATTATAAATGTTTTCGTGGTCTTATAGTATAAATGTTGTGTCAAGAATTTACACTGTAACAGAACCCGATACTGATCTATATAACATATGTAATATGTGACCACTTTAATTATAAATGATGTTGTAAATATTTTAATCAATATCCCATACATTCAAGTCTCGGAAAAGTCAACAACATTAATTGTTTATTATGTTAGTTGTATATATTCAGTGTCGGGTATTGTTTCAGTGTTCTGTAAAACGTTTTGTCCACATATAATTGTGAACTATTTGATTTCTATATTAGTATCTAAATTAAAATCTATGCATCCAAATAATAAAATGTTACTTTAATGTAAAGAAACTGACGTGTCTAGAAGAAATGTGTAATGAACTCCTGGACAAATGAGTTTTGTTAGTGACGTGAGCATGCTTATTCTAAAGGGCGTGTAACTAGGACATTATAAGAAATAATGTCTGATATTTTCTATCGGATATCCACATTGCATACAATCCCGAGTTTCTATGATATTAAATGTAAATAAGTCGTTGTGAAGCGCGCTCAATCTCATTCTCATCCGGCATTGTATAATCGAGGCATGTGATGTAAATTTATTATAAAGGTGTGAGGGCTGTCTTTGTCCACCGTCTTTCAATTCATTTTTCGTATAGCAACAGAATATTGTTTTTGTTCTTCGGAAAGTGCGTTCCAGTCTTTTGTTGTTTGTGGAAAAAAGGATTTACTAAATAAGGATAACCGACACCTGAAATAGATATAGCTATTGTTGCTGCGTAAATGATATCTATTGTTGAGAATTTCGCCACGTCTGGTAGGTAATAGATCAATAAGGTAAGGTGGAAAAAGACCATTGACTATTTTATGAAACAGAAGAATCCTTTGTCGTCTTCACCGGTACGTTAACGTTTCCCATTTTAAATCTTGTAACATTTTATTGTCCGATGTACGGCGAAGACCTCCAGTGCATACCAATGCAGCTCTTCTCTGGACAGATTCCAGTTTTTGCGCAATACTTAGCGTGCAGTTATCATAAACAACGTTTTCGTATTCTAGTAGCCTATAGGTCTCATCGCGCTGGTGTAAAGGTTTTGCAAACAGTTACTCTCTAACGCCCAGTCCTGAAAGTCAAGATCTTAAATACAACTTTGGGGTTTCCACTCCTGAAAGTCAAGATCTTAAATACAACTTCGGGGTTTCCACTCCTGAAAGTCTAGATCTTAAATACAACTTCGGGGTTTCCACTCCTAAAAGTCTGGATCTTAAATACAACTTTGGGGTTTCCACTTCTGAAAGTCTGGATCTTAAATACAACTTTGGGGTTTCCACTCCTGAAAGTCTAGATCTTAAATACAACTTTGGGGTTTCCTCTCCTGAAAGTCTAGATCTTAAATACAACTTTGGGGTTTTCACTCCTGAAAGTCTAGATCTTAAATACAACTTTGGGGTTTCCACTCCTGAAAGTCTAGATCTTAAATACAACTTTGGGGTTTCCACTCCTGAAAGTCTGGATCTTAAATACAATTTTGGGGTTTTCACTCCTAAAAGTCGAATGGTTCCCCTTCCGCCATGTCAAATAACTTGGAACTCTTGTCATATTTTTGACACATCGAGGAATTGGAGTTGATCAGATATATCTTTATATAAATATTTGATGTTTAATTCACACACACCTATTTTCGATTTCTCAATCGATTTCCACTAAGGCAAAAAGCTTTTAACACAGGATGTGACATCTTTCTTCGATCCACAAATTTTGTCAAACAACAGGCTTTATTATTAATATCAACTTAAAGCTTATACCGGCGAGAATCGATTAAATTCACCAATCAATATAGTCAATAAAAGGATAAAACAAGTATATTGAGAGATTGCCGATACTAGTGACAGGTCTACGAGTGACTCGTAGCAGAATAGAAAGCGGTCCATCCTTCATTGGCATTGGTAGATGGGCATTTATAATTATTAATTAACTACCGTGCCATGTATGCGGACAGTTCGGACTACAAACTAGAAAACATCTAGAAAACAATGGAGGATGACATATGCACGGAATTTCATGTTTCGTTTTCAGTGAAATTGTTGTATTTTGTTCGAGTATTGTACACACAGTAAATTGTCAGAATATTGCACGATATGAAAATAATACAAACAGAAATGTACCATAGTTAGTCTGAAAAGGTAAATACCGGATTTATAATTAAATACAGTTAATGGATAAAGAAAGCTCTATAAATATTGAACATTTTAAGACTTATTTATCCTAATGACGGCTGGATTTGTTAAGCATCTTGTGCCAACAATTAGTTCTGTGTTCATAGTTACCGTTAATTGCATTAGGCTACAAAAAGTTCCCTTCCATTCATTCAATTCATTTAATCGCCAAATAATTGGTACTTGAATGTGTGGCCGGTCACATAAACAAGTCAGTGTTAAACATCTCAATTAACCTTATGTGAAAGAAGAATGTCGCGTAGCTACAAGTATTTACCCCAGCCTTCCACACAAAAGTGACATAAATTGTCCACTCCAATCGAAAGTTATAATTTGCCGTTTTCATAATAAAACATTAATATGTATTCAGTTTGCTGATAATTCGTTTACTCTTTTAACGGGAAGAGTAATGGAATCCTTTAGACACGGGTTATGACCATTAAAAGTATCTGGCTCTGCGTCTGCTGCTGTACAATGCTTGATTGGTGTTTTACGCCGTGCTTGAGGGTATTTCACCTACATGGCGGCGGTGTATTCAAACAATAATTGACACTAGGACAGCCAACATGTGAAGCGTTTCCACAATGTTGGATAGTTCATTTTCCTCCAATGCTAAGTAAAGACAACACTGTTAGTCTTGAAACAAACTGCCCATAGCCAGAGGGCTTGTACAATGGTAAGCCAAGGCGTGCCCAGTCCGCTTCAAATCACAGGCGTATTTTATGTACAGTTAACATTTCATGTCCTGTTGGACCTCTCTGACTTTGGAACATATAGTGAAATAAATTAATGTCGACAAAAAAAATAGGGAGCATTTGGGTTTTTTTGCTTTTCAGAATGTAATATATATCAGTCAACCTTTATGGTAACCCAATATCCCGCGATATGTCAGGAATAGTTGCTGTGTTCATTTGATGTATACGGTCATGGTGAGATACGATAGTACTTTTGAAAGGAGATAAGCCGGGTTATGTATTTGACAAAATAAGGTGTTAATTGGACAAACTACTAGTTATAAGGCATGGTTGACGTAGTGGTACAGAAAAGGCGTGCGTTGTGTTGTCCACAAACTAATTACTGCCGTACAGCCACGCCCTCTTACTGGCATAGACGATATTTTGTTTCCAATGTGTGGCTTGTTTAACCGTGGTTTACACACAACCTCCTGCTGTGTGTAAGATAATGTCATAAGTCTCAAATTTTTTGCTTTATCTATTGCAATTTACAGTTTCCCATAAGGTCCTGCTGGACCCCTTGGTCGATTTTCGAAACACCTGTTGTATTTAATCTATTATGCAGAAGATCATAAATCTGAACCATATATATGTATATATTTTTGGAAAGCTTGAATGCTCAGGATGACATATTTGTGTGTGTGGTGAAAATCCAATTATTATTTGTTACTGCAAAATGAGTAAATGTTAACAGAAAAATAGACGGCATTTTCTAACGTTTATTTCTCGAAGTGCAATAACAATAAGACTCAATAAATTGGTTGACCTAATAGAATAGTTCTTGGACCAGTAAACGGGGCCTCATGTTTTAAAAATTAAACCTATTAGTTCGATCACAGTGGATTTTTTTGTCTATCCCATCTTGGAAAGTCCGATGAAAATGTAAAATACAACTCAAAGACGAACTTCGAAAAGATGAGGCACCGTTCACTAGATCGCATTGTGTCCTTTACAATGGTACAAATGTGAAGCTTCTAACATGAATAGTTTTCTAGAAATACGCCATGGAAAATGTAGGGTCTGCTTAAAACTGAAGTGACAGAAATAGGCAATTACAATTTTGGTGCTTGGGTATCTAAATTATAGGCTCAAATTTTAACTGTTTGTAATCAGAATTTCAAATTATTTGTTACGCCTACATATAGTTTCATTGCCTAACTTTTTATCGAAGTGATAACAAAATTTGGTTCATGTTGAGCCCAAGGGGTCCAGCAATACCGTAACTTACATTTAACTAGCGATCAACAATCACATAGGTTTATTCTTTTCAAGACAAATATCCCAAACATTGGCCAGACGTACGTAAATCACTTAACGTTTCAGCAACTGTATAATGAGCGTCGTGTGGCAACAACGTAAATAGAACCACGTACATGTATAGGGAAAACAAACTAGCGTAATGAATGATATTGGTCTTAAGGGTTTGCTCGTCCCATTGAGCTAACAATGGATAATTTATGTTATATACTTTTTGTATTTAAAGTTAAACAGTCAGTTTATAATTGAGATAACAATTACGTCTAATTTCTAACAACAAATGGTTACATTTGAGTCCTGAATTTGGATTTTACCACTAAAGTGATCGGTAGTAATTTGATGTAAGCAGATCATCACTATATAATTGTTGACCATCTATGTTGGAGATTTATTACGGATGTTGAGTCATACAAGTTTTGCTACAGTTCGAACCATTTAGCCTACTTTATAAGTGGTTTGACACTTACAGTTCACGTTGGTGCAATTTGGCTTTTGTTGCAAATTTGTTGAGTATTTATTGAACATCAACACAAAGAAGTCGAAATGCAATCAATTGTCGATTTAGTATACATGTACGATACCGTAGGGCCTAAACCAATTTATTCTACAATATCGAATATTTATAAAGGCCGCGTTGGCATCTTTCATTTAAGATTAAACCATTAAGTAAATTTTATTTTCAAATAATGTGGTCCTGTTATTCACTTAAATGACAGATATATAGCGAAATGACAATGGGCCTTGTAGGAAGATGTAGGAAGGCAACCAGATACTCCAACATGCGGCCCTTTAAAGACAATTTCTTCAGTTCCGTAGTCAGTCCTTACTATAATGTATTCGTTGGTTTATGGATAAACCTTGAACTCGCTTTCAGATTGTCGGTTTTGTTGTGAAGTTATTTACAATGTCATCTGGCATAGTCTTAGGATTGACCAATCAAATCACTGCTGCTCTTCGCTGATTCGATGTACCAATGTCCCTTGTTCTTGTCTTTGTGGAAAAAAAACACATCCGCGATAGCCGAATACGCCACGTGTAACAAAAATAATAGCTTGCTGTCTAGGCGTCGAGGGGTATGCAGCCGTTGGGTATCGAAGCCATCTTGCCGGTTTAATAGTGCAAGTAAATCAGTGCACATTACATACCCCTATGTTTTGGAATAATAGAAAACAAATTAAAAGCCAATCGATTAGTAAGGGAATGGGCCATTTTTTTCGGTCAATTTGCAGAACAGGTAACACTCATGAATAATTTTTTTGTCTTATCCCAAAATAACGAAAATACTGGTAACACTCATGTTAGCATCTTTTTTGTGCTAATCAGCCTTCTAATTGCAGTGCAGCTAAACATATTCGTCGTTTGGTTTCTCTGATTTTGGTGTCATCTTAAATACAGCTTTGGGGAAATGAAGCCGCGAAATCCATCATCGGAGAATGAGTATGTCATTATGTATTTTTTGCATTAATGAAGAGAGAACAATTTGCTATACATGTACACCATAGATGACTAACTGTTCAAGGGTGAGGGTATGTTCAAAGATATCATAGGATCACCTCAGTTTTAAAACTTGTTGCAAATTAAAATATTTTCGACAGAAAAAATTACAGGTATTTAATGGTACTTTAATTTACGGAAATGTGCAGGTCAAACACAATGATTAAAACCCCAAAGATATGTTATCATCAAAATATAAATACATGCTTTCTGTTAAATAGAATACTATAGATAGATCGTGCATCCCGATCTGTTCTCCTATTTCTGGCTAAATAAACGACCACACGTTCTTATTGAACATCCTAAACTGCTGCATACTACATTTATTTATCCAGCTAACGGGCACAATCAAATATCTTAATTTAGAAAGAGACCAATCCGGTTCAATTTGTTTCTTGTCGGGTCAATTGTATAATAATCCGAGCGTTTACCTCTAGATGAAAGGATTAAGGCAGACTCTATACAGACTGGATTAACTATAAGACTGTTCATATTGACATAGCGTTGATGACACTGATCCTTTTCAGTTCAATCGTAGTATCTGGACTTTGTTTGGATTTCACAACGAGTGCGGACAGGTTATACCATATTTAATGGGCGAGTCTGATTGCCTGGCGTTAACTAGCGTCATTTCTAGCTAACTCGAGGCGGCGATACAGTTCAATCCAGAGGTCGGCCGACAATAAAACTCTTTAACGATTGTCCATTCGCCTTGGTTTGGGAACACAATAGAAGACAGCTGCATGTTTGTCGTCTCAACATTGTAGACAATATGGGTGCGGCATCGGTACATGTGTGCGGCTAGATGGGAATCGATTGAATGAGTATGTGGCACGATGGAGAGAATGCTAACGGTATGTGGTATTTAGTATCAAAACAATAGGCTTACTCTCAGGCGCACGGACTTAATTGCTTGGTAAAGAGATAAAACGAAATATCTTATAAAAGTTGAAAAGATCCAGAACAAAGTTTTGCGGGTGTAAAAGTGTCTCGTGCTTTACTTGCAAGTCGATCAAGTTTAATCGCGTCCTATTTGATTGGTACTGTCAATATTTGCATCATGATGGTCTATCTCGTTTTGACTGTAAGTCGTTGTTGTACTGTCAATATTTGCATCATGATGGTCTATCTCGTTTTGACTGTAAGTCGTTGTTGTCTAATTTATAACAAACATGGCCAGTAACATTGTCTCCTCTTTCTAAATAAGTTTTCGTGATCAAGATAATAACGTGGCCTTCCATGCTTACGTCACTTTTCTATAGTAATTGTTCAGTCACGATATCGCAAACACGTAGGAGTTAAATACTTGTAGCTAAAGGTCAGTAACCCACGTGTGCTGTCAGTTCATCTTCTTATTAATTACAGAGTGCATGACATTGTCACATTCCGTTTCCATTTTCTTTGAATGTCGCACTACTTTTCGACCTGCTTTGAATGCCGGCACTACTTTTCGACCTGCTTTAAATTTCAGCACTTTTTACAAACTTTGACCGTTGACCTATGACCCTTACAGATAGATCACATCGGTTGTGCGACTTCCTCGGGTAAGCCCATCTTCCCGAGGCAAGGCGGAAAAGAAGATCGTCGCATTAAGCCTCTCTTCCTTTCTTACCTTGCCTCCAAAGGC
>JAVFBX010190347.1:0-13476 GCA_034783855.1 Mopalia kennerleyi | reverse complement strand
AGACATCCCAAGAGGCTATACAAAGACATCCCAAGAGGCTATACAAAGACATCCCAAGAGGCTATACAAAGACATCCAAAGAGGCTATACAAAGACATCCAAAGAGGCTATACAAAGACATCCCAAGAGGCTATACAAAGACATCCCAAGAGGCTATACAAAGACATCCCAAGAGGCTATACAAAGACATCCCATGAGGCTATACAAAGACATCCCAAGAGGCTATACAAAAACATCCCATGAGGCTATACAAAGACATCACAAGAGGCTATACAAAGACATCCCAAGAGGCTATACAAAGACATCCCAAGAGGCTATACAAAGACATCCCAAAACAGGTCGGCTTCCTGTCGGCCCTTAGCTACAAAAGAACAAGTCTACAGGAAGCTCCATCTTAATGACCGGCTTTAATAATCAATTGGTTGATTGGTGTTTTTAAACCGTGCTTAAAGGTGTTTCACTTATATATGCCAACAATAATTGACACTTGCTCAACCATAAAATGGGAGGTGTTTTGATAATGTTGGAAAGTTAATCTTGCTCCAGTGCTAAGTAAAGACAGAATTACAACTCTTCAAACAAACTGCCCTTAGCCAGAGGGATTTAATGATCAGAGAAAATATCTCAAATGAGCAGGACTCCATTATGAGTTATTTTCAAACTAGTCAAAATAACCACTGTTCTTCTATAATATGAAAAAGCCAGCCTACCTTTTCTTGGACGGTACATTTTTGGCTTCAATGACCCAGAGTTTCAGTGAGTTGTCAGTCCTTCTGCTCTGTTCCTGGTTTGGGTGAACAGTCTTCCGTAAACTGGAACAAAGAATTAAATTCAAGGTTATTGGCTGCAATCGTATAATTTTTTGGACATGGTAAGTTACCACGAGGTTATCACCATATTCAAAATTATCTTCAAAATAGGGTGTCCTTTCGATTGGTGAAGAAACCCTTACAGATTCAACATCACTGGCTACTGACATAGTCTATTGATAGAGTTGTGGCCAACAAATAAATTGAACCAAAAGATAAACCTAAATCTGTTTAAACATGCAAATATTCTGTGTAACAAAAAATCCCTTGATTTACATGTAGACTGATGGTATGAGAAAGACTAATTCCACAGCACAACGTCCATCCATACTCCAACTAAGTCTCCAATATTCTGGTCATCTTGTTAACTTGAAAATATTCACATCGTTCTTTTAACACGGCCATATGTATAATGCTACTGCAGACACATGCCAAACCCCATTCTCAATGAACAACAAGATGAAATGTGGCATTAATATCAAGTGTATTGAATTTAACCTTAAGCTTTGTCTGAAACTTTTTAGATTGGGAACAAGGTCATGGTAAATTTTCTAATAATTTCAAACATTTTTTAACAAAAAGAGAAAGATAAAGCCCCACATAATTGTCCTTGTTGAATGAACGGACATTTGATGTATGTTTTGCATAAAGTACCTGCTAATTCAGCCAAAAACAAACATCCGTAAGAGATTAATTTTGTTATAACATTTATTTCAATCTACATCAATCCAAATTAATAGATGAATTATGGTCAACAGATAGTTCCATCCAGATCAAAGCTGGTCAAATATTTAAAGACAGAACTTAGATGAACCACATCCAGGGCACCGGAAACTGGATTTATTTAAAACATATTTTAATCAGATCTTTAACAATATCAATTTCTGTCCAAGAAGAAAAAATCTGGGTCAATGGAAACGGAACAAACAACTCCATTGCACAAGTTATGAAAAGGATATTTGTGAGGGATTTCGGATTAAACAGAAATGGAAGATTGGATTCTGGTTTTCTATTTATCTTTGGATTTTATAACCTGATTTCATTTGTTTGGAGTTTTTTTCATGATTCACTAATGAAAGATTTTTCGTTGGACATCCCTGCATATATAGCAGTTACCATCTTAGCAAATTAACATCATCATTGTAAGACCACAATGTTGTTGTTGAAATCTGGTTACATTTTTACAAGTGTGCAGTTATCTTCTTTTTTTTAAAACCATGTTTGTACTCCAAAGGTGTTTCTGCACAATCAAACAGAAACTAATTAGACTACCTAATTAAATACAGACAGAGATGAACATAATGACCCAAGTTTGTGTGGTGGTGTGGTTTGATGTGTACTGGGCATTAAAAGATAAGTGCCAACAAAACTGCACCCAATACCCGATTTGATGGGTTGGTGTTTAACATTGTACTCAAGGAATTTCACTTATATGACGGTGGTGTACTTCCAAAAAGTGAACAGCGAGTGGTTAGAGGGAGCTTCCTGTTGCCCCGGTGCTTTCAGAGTTAAAGAGGAACAGGAAGCCTATATGTTTGTGAAGTCTTTTAATTGTCCTGTGGTAGTCATGTATTTGTCGCGTAATGTTTTTCTTCGTCGCCAGTGCGGGGGTGGTTTCCTTCACCCACTGGGCTGATACGCCGTCATGTGAGGGAAATATCCTTAAGTATGGCGTTAAACCCCAATCAAACAAACAAACCAAAGTGTGAATAGCAAAGCAACCATAATGTTAACTTTTGTTCTACATTCAGAAAACTGATCCAAAATTTATTTCAAGATCAGCCATTTTTGTATGCAAGTAAGAATATTGTTTGTATATTCTGGCCTTTTCTTGTACCTGCATGTACAATGTAGTGGGTTGCATGATATTGTAGTGCATTGAGACTTGAGAGAAAAGAGCAGCCATTGTAAAACATGGGCCTCTTTGCATGATCTGTTTAGACAGCTGTTTATAAACTAACCCAAACCCTTGTGGTCAGAGAACTTGTTGAAGTGGGAGGCAAATACCCTAATAAATCCAGTCATTGCTTTTTTTTGTTAAACCGTTAGACCTTAAAATGTATCAAAGTCATGTAACTTTAAAAGTAAAGTATGTGTTCAGAAGCATTTTTCCTTAAACAAATACTTTGCATGAAGACAAAACACTCTACAAAGTTTTCAACAGAAATGAAGTTCTTGTGTTCAACATGACTCTTCTTGTGTAATTATAATAATGTCAACAGTTTTTACACAGTTAAGCCCTTCTGTCTCTGGTGAAATTACCTCAAACTGATGAACCAAGGTAAAGAAAACCAAGGATGTAATATATTGAAAGGAATCCATTTCAACAGTTCATTCCACAATGACATAGATGCACTACATGTACTTCACAGTCATCCACAGGAACACACAACAGTCTCTGGTAAACCTAATTCTTAAGACCCAGATGCTGGACTCACAACTTGTGGCTTAAAGTGTTTAAATCACTACTTAAGGTCATCTAGCTCTTTTTTTTGCCTGTCCTTTGTGTTAAGACTGTAGAAGGTCTATTTGACCATATTTGTCCCTGAACTTTTAGGGGAATTCCTGCATTTTACAAAGGCAGCATGTCAGTAGTGTTTTCTTAACATACACATGCCTGCATCACAACAGACAAGTTTGTTGCCACAAGTACTTGTTATATTGTAAATCATTACTGTCAAAGAAAAGCCTATGTTTAGCCACTAGATACCTCAGTTGTTTCCTGGAAACTTGGAAGAAATGTAAAAAGGTACATACACTACATGTACAATTTTAGCAAACTGATTTTAATTTTTTGTTAAATGAGAAAGAATACTTTGAACATAAGTCTAACAAAAATCTTGTTACGATAGCTCCAAGTTTAAATCTCTATTGTACATGTAAGTTCTATCGAATACATATATATCTTTAAACATTTACAAGTAATATCAGATGCCCACATTAAATTAGCTTCTTTCTTTTTATCCACTAGATATTGTTGTACTTTATAAAATACATGTAGTTTTCCAGTATGGATTATGAAATTTTAGATATCCATGAACTTATAAAGAAAAGAACTAAATTTTGAATATCCTAATTATAACTTTCTTTAAAACCTCTATTGAATGGTCAACTGTCTATGACTGAATGGCATTATGTGTGCTGGATTTGTGTTAGACGCTGTACTTATAGGTATTTCCCTTATACGATGACGGTGTACTCCAACAATAGACAACAATAAAATGTGAATTTTTTCACTCTACTTGGAAATAAATGTTTCTCCATTGTTAAGTAAATATAGTATAAATACTGACCCTACTCAGAATCAACCTTTTATGGAATATTCTAATAAATATTGATGACGACAGTCCATAAAATAAGAATTCATACCAGTTTCACACTTGAACCAGAGTTATTTTGATACCTTAATCTAGAATAATCTCCGTCATATGCAAAATAGAGCCAACAAAATACCTCAAGATTTTAAAAGAATATCCTTAAATCCCTTCTCCCTTTATGTAATAAATATAATATTATTAACAAATCTCTTTTCTTTACAAATTATTGCCAGAAAAAGTCTGATATGAGTTTATTAAAAATCTAAAAATCTTCAAATAACCACTGAGCATTACAGTAGATAAATGTCAGCTAAGTATTGCGATGCTGAGGAATAAATTCTAAAGCCTTGTCAGATTCAATAGCCGATACGCAAGCTTTACCATAAATTCTGTTAGCGAGAAATTTTGCACTTTTAAAGCACTTCATTGACAAGCTGTCCTGTTACGATCAAGACTCAGATCTCTGGAGTAATGTTATTATCAATCTTGGCCAACTTTTTATGCATCTTTGCCAGGTCTAACATGTTCAACGATTGGGTATTTTTATCAATAATGATGCACCCCCTGACCACAGCAAAATACAACAATTTGCTGTTACATATTTTAAACAGATTACAACTTGAAAATCATATTTAAACTGAAAGGCAGTTTAATTACAGTAGTTTATTATGACCTTCAAGCAAACGATACTTTCCATGGATCTTTTAGGTTAAAGACTTGTTTGATGACACTACCAGCTAAAAACTGCTGACAAATTTCGAATGCTTTTCTGTTCTTAAACAGAAAAAAAAACGTAACCTAAAAATCCAATCAAGTTAATGAAAAAAATGACAAACTGGTTTTTAACTTTGTGGCATGTTTTCAACCAGCTTTTTTCATTTCAAGCTGAGCTAACAAAACTTTCAATTTGTTTTGAGAACGATCATGAAAGCAATCATGGCTAGCTGCCAAAAGTTTCAACAAGTTTTCTTGAATATCAGTAAGCTTATATCTTAGTAAAATTCTAGTAAATTTCTTTCTCCCGTTTTGCTAATTCTAAAAGAGTTTTACAAAAAAAAAGTAGATAAAAAACTATGGTTATTTAACAATCTGCACATTTTTGTACTACAAGTTCTGAGTTTCTGAGACTTTCCACAGCCCCAGACGACAAAAAAAGTTGTTGGGACGTTAAATAATTTGTCACTCCCATGAAAATCCTGGCTAATCAGTCAAAACCACTTGTCAAAGCACAAAAGTGACATAGGCAGCATGTTCTTCAAGCACTCCAGGCGAAATCGAAACCCTTAGTGATGCACTCTGTACAATTGACATAGCTAAGCTCAGCCATGTTTAACAGTGAATTACCGATAAAAGGTACAGTGTTCAGGGCAAACCAATCCAATAGGCATTTAAAAGCCTCCAATATTACACAATTCAAAATTGCTTTATGGTTTGCTTAGAGCTTTGGACCTGAAAAAAGTGAGTCTAATAAAAACAATCACTAGCCACAAATGATAACAAAGAAAAGATAAATCTTTTGTGAAAGGAAAAACTTTGTTTAAATTTTGGATAAGGTATGTTGCTCTTAACATGCACTTGAACAGCTTAACCAAAATATACTTATTTACCCTAAAGAAAAAGTTATTTATTGGTATGATCTATGATACCATAACTAACATAACTTATATTTTAAGGAAAAGGTAATTGATTGATTGATTGATTGGTGTTTTACGCCGTGCTTAAGGGTATTTAGCTTATATGACAGCGGTATTCCAACAATAACTGACACTAGCACAACCAAGAAGTGCTGGAAAGTTAATTTTCCTCCAGTGCTAAATAAGGGCAGTATTGCCCCTGTTCAAACAAATTGCCCTTAGCCAGAGGGCGCGAAAAGGTAAAACATTAGGACTCACCTTTCTATCCATTTTTCTCTTTCCTCTGCAGTGCGACAGGAAATGTATTTGCTGCCATTGCTGGTTGAGACCTGAAAACAGTGGTCCTGGCCCAGAATGCTACTGTGTAACGGCTTTATTTCGATGTCCGGTGCCGTCAAGTCGATCGAATGCATACTGGAGGGACTTGACAACAACGACTCGTGTGAACGCGAAGTGCGGATTCTCGAACTTATGATGGACCTGAAAATAAGGAAAAATCCATGTAAGTCTGAAAGCATGTCAAACAAGTGGGATTTCTTAAAAAAAATACAATGTTCAAAATTTGGATATAGAACAGTAATTTCACAAATTCCTGCAAAAGAAGTCTTAAATTTAGTCATATATTGACTAAAATGTTTGTCCACTTTCCTGTGGGTTTTTTTAATATATCTTTAAAAATGATAAACGTTGGTCTGGTACTCACAAAAGTTTGTTCAACATAATGAAGCAGAAGTGTTTATAAAGCACGGAATCCTTGGACTTCAGCTTTATCTAAAGCACTGTCTTGGAATAAATCACAACCTAAACTATCTTATACCAAAACCATGCTGGCTTTGTCTTGATTCTAACAAAATATTTTGGGGATAGTTTTACGAAGAGTATAAGTTCCATGCAATATTGAACACACAAATTCAGAGTTACTAAAGCATCTGATAGTTATGGATCATACATATACAGTCCTTATCACTTCCCAGGAGTTTCTAAATAGAATATATTTCCAAAAGAGCAAGACTTCAGAAGGTTTCAAGAGAAACAAGATCCTACTTCTGCCACCAAATGAAAACACACAAAAGTTCACTGGAATCTCAGGTGTGAAGTTCGCTATTGAAATTTTTTCTACATTGTACTGGTTGGTTATTGATAATGTCCTTAAAAGTAATCCTATCTGGCTTCACTGTAAAGTACTGGGTCTAAAGACTGGTCAATATTGAGGCAGATGGACAAGACTGTAGACTGTCCGTGACAATGACAATGTCCACTCTCATCTGCCAACTGATAAAGACTGCCAAAATTTAACCACAACACTGACTGGCTTTGAAGACTTTTTTCACACACGTCACTGGAGAAGTGAGGAAAATTCTTCGAATCACTTTCTCCCACTTTTTACATTTCCATCTTGAAAGAGAAAATGTATGATACATCTGCTTATTGAAGACTTGAACGCTTATAAAATCATAATTTTATGAATTACATGCTTTTCAAGCAGTTTGTCAGAAATGCAGGTAGTTATCCAAAAGTGCTTTGGCACTCTACAGTTTCAATCTTTAATCATATGCTGCAGCAACTTGAAGATGTTTTAAAATCATGCATCCAAAACTTTTTCCAAATGAAATTTCTTCACTTTTTAGCAATGCAATCCTAAACTGCAGCCACAAACTAAGTCCAAGCTTGCAGACATCCCTTGAAGATGTCTGATAGATATAACAGCTGTGTGTGATCAGCAGGCAGTCTATCTTAACCACTGACAACTTTCTCAGTCAGTCTGGCAAAGTAACCATGAAGGATTTCAAGTCAGAACTCCTTAGGCCCTGAGGTGAAGTCCTTAACCAGGGATGCCACAGAGCTGGTTAACTAGAGGGTCCTTCTAAAACAGGGACGCATCAATCAGGTTGTGTGCTAAGTTGGATAATTTCTATCCCAGCAATCTGTCGGCAGATATCGGTGAATTTAGTTTTGTGATCAAGATGGTATTCTTGCAAGCATTGGTCTTTAAGCTGTTAAGAGTTTCACTAAAGCTGTAGTTTCAAATGAAAACCACACAGTCTAACAGTACTTAAAACTAGAGACCACTAATTCTCAATCCTCGTTATACTATTATCCCGAACAAAGTGCGGGTAAACTGAAATTGGGCAAAGTGATTTCTGCCTGTGTCTTGCTCCTTCTTAGCCTGAGCTGACAGCCCAACAAACAGAAAGCCAGCTCAAATAAACGGCTTGTCCCTTCACACTGATAAGCTATCCTGTGACCCCTATCGACATAGCTAAGGTAAAGATTAGCCCACTGTTTCCAATCACCCCAGCTGCAAGGCCTACTTAGGGTCATTGTTTTTAACTTTACTTCATGTCAATAAATTCAAATGACACCTGTGAAGGAGGTTTTTCATTAACCCTGTCAAACACAAGTGACAGCCAGTTTGTAATTACCTGATTAAAACGAGATATATAGTGTTTTATTCTAACATGCCGTTTACTTGCTTATACAAATACAGGAGATTTTCTTTTCTTTGCTATTACGTTGAAAACAACAAATAAGAAATAATCTTTTCTCATATTCAGGAAATTGATTAAAAATGTCAACAAATATGGTCAGAAACCTTTAAAACTTTATGAAGTAAGTGTGTTCTATGAGCATAGTTTTGTATGAGGTCCGGTTCTTGGAATGTCTAAGCAAAAAAACCCCAAAAACCCAGAAAACAAAACAAAACAAAATCGGAGTAAGACAACAGAATAAAAGATTCACAGGCCAACTTTATCTATAAATCTGAACTCTATAATGACCTTCAACCAGTTCCAAGACACTGAGATCTGACCTTTAACAAGTCTGGCAAAGTTTTCTTTGTATTTTCCTTATTTTTTTTCCGAGAGGTGATAGGCAAGTTTTCCCCAGGAGTATATTTCACAGAGAACAGACCAGTGGTTTAAGACAACTATTAACTCTACTGACAACTGACGGGCCTCCTGGTTAGACTTAGTTTATAACACAGGGTCCTATAACTGCTGGCTACGATGAGAATGTAGTTGTACATAAACATGCTAGTTCTTAGTTTTCAGTGTTAGACCATTCAGCCCAGTGCCCTATTTCCCTAGCTTGTATTTAAAGTGAACAATAAAACAACTCAAATATTAATTTACCAAAGCTTATTTGACTTCAAAGGGCATTTCTGAAATACTGAAACAGATTTTAACCTAAAGATAGATAGATTTTAAATAACCCCACTGCCAACAGATAACAAAGGTGAGAAAATACATTTTTGTCGATTTAAACTCTAATCAACATATTAATTTATATGTTCTCCATTAGTTTTTCTATCTACAAAATGTATCATTTGATTGAAACAAAGCTAATTATTAGCAAAATTTGCCAATTTAATCCGACATTATACCCTTAATCCATACATATTCATTCATAAGCTTATTTAGAATTTGAACAAAGGCATTTATATGTTCATGAATATATTAATGGTTAGGGTTTCTTGAATTAACTATTTGACTTCAACATTTTTATCCTGGTTGAATACAATTAACCTACAAACTAATGTTTTATCTGATCGATGATCAGCACAGTGTTTTTTTCAAGCAAGGAAAAATGGTGATATAAAATATTTCCAAAGCAGGATTTCATTTATTAGCATTTTGAATATTATTTTAGTTTATAGACAATTTGCAAGTCATTTTTCATCTGTAGAGTATTGCTTGTGGTTTTATTCTGGCTTGCTACATATACCCAATGATATGCTATAACAAAGAAACAGGATGCTTAATAATAATTTAATGGCTGTGATCTAATATGCTATTTCAAACAAGCTCTTATCCCTCGGGCAATGAAAAAAGGCGCCCTATGCTCTGGCTTGTCCCACAATACATCTAAATCCATCAATAACCGTCTCGATTTAAACAAAGGTGGGCTTAATAATCCACCCTGGCTGACTCAGGTACATTAGGGTGAGTAATGTCATGGTCCATTGAAACAACAGTAACATGTGACAGAATTTTTTTCCCTATTTCCTGAAATTAAGTTAAATTTAGATAAATAATTTATGAGGGGAACAGGCGGAAATGTGAAGTATGTAAATTTTAAAATTTCAATGATTTACTGGATGTATTTTCAATTATTTATGTCATAAATTCTTATATATAAAAAACAGGATCATAAATCTTTTGATTATTGTAGACATCTTCATTGATTGATTGATTAATCAAAAAAGTAAATTAACTAAGCAATAAATTTAACACATAGAGCTGATTTAGAAAATAAAACATGTTGTTTTTTGTTCTTGAAATAAACAGGCCCTCAGTAAGCAGTTTTTTTTCTATTTTTCTATTTGCTTGCAGCATTGATGTTGAAAATAATATTAGAATTTGTTTAATGTCAAAGAAATGCAAATGACTATGCAATCAGCACACTGGCATTTTAGCTAATCTCACTTTAGAATGGCATCTCAATTAAACACCTTTCACACAATAATATAAGGTGTTTAACATAGTAATTTAGGTTTGTAATTACCTACAGAACATGCCAATATTGAAGCCACATGTAGCATATTGTTGCCATAATTGGACTTCAATTATTATTAGCTATACGACATCACACCTAGGATTCCAATGGAAGGTAGTTTATAGTTAATTAATTGTTCACACAGCAGGTGTTCATAAGCCTTAATTAAAATGTTCACCTTTCACAGGTACCAGTTACTATCAATAGTACAGGTAATATAGTATATGTAATTATTAGTGATCCTAATAGTTCGTTAAAAATACTTAAATTACAAAACACTAATTATCATTTTCAAATATAAGTCAATAACTCTTTTAAATTTCTTCATCTTGACAAGAGGCTTTCAAAGATTAAAATTAAGTTTGTGATTTATTTTGTACTCAATCGTTTACAATTGATACCATTGACACAAAACTGTTCAAATGTCTTTTCTCTGATAATAAACATTTACCGTTAAAGCAAAAAATTTAGATAATGTGATTTACCATATAACGTGTAGGGCTTCCGACTGTCTTTTTTGGTACAGTCCAAAGAAAAAACATGTAAGGCCCCCTGTGGTAAAGCCTATTTCTCTGTGCCAACTTTTAGAAGTTATAGGATAGTTTATATTGCATGTAAATCATTTACAATTGATACAATCTACACTGTACTGGATAAAATGTCACAAAATCTGGCCTCACAAATTTATCTCTAAATCCTATATAGTCCCATATATTAATTTTAAAATGTTCACCCAAGACATGAGATTGAACTCTTAAGGTTGTAATGTTGCAGGAGGTGAGGGGTGAATTTCTACATAAATTGTATAATTTTCTTCACTTTGAAAATATGCTAGTAGTAATAGAAATAGTATCCAATTTAGTTAATGGGATTCAATTTATAGCCAATAATTTACAGCTGATGAAACATGTATTCCGAACATTTTTTTTAAAACTTACATACTAAAGGTAGAATAACATACCTGTAGTCTAATCAAGGAAAAATCATAAAGTGTTATGTTTATAACTACACAACAAATGTTTCAACTAGGACTAGTATACATACCCCATATTTGCTGGGATTCATGAAATTCCAGTTAAATTCCTTAATCATGTCTTTGCCACAGTGAACCCAAAGGTAGAATGGTAGAGCCTATGACCACTGTATAAATCAAGGTAGGCCTACTACCTTGTAGCTGAGAGAACTAACTGTCTACTATGTTTAAGGAGCGGTTTTACAACTAGGCCATTCACTTTGAGTTAGTGGGATGGTTAGATAGCAGATCAAACCGTCTCTGCCCAGGGGGCAAGTTGATGTATGTAGGCAATGACTTGTAGCTGTACCCTAATCAATTATCTTCAGGGCAACTGCGAAAGAAGTCCCCAACATGGTATACTGGTTCACCACTGTGCAATTAAGGTAGCCATTACGTCAGCACGTACTGGAAATTATTGAGCAAAGCAATAAAAAATCTCTTTTGGGGTAATCCCCTTTCACTGTAAATATTACAGTAAAATGGTTAACACAGGCCACATAGATCCCCATACATGTCTCTAAGGGGTGATCAACAAAAATCCTTGAAATATAAAATTATTCCAGGTTGACCAGACAGTACATTAACACCTAGTTATGCATAGAGGAAAATAAAGTCACTGCAAACAAGGTGGCAGCTGCAAAATTTGCTAAATGCTCGAGTCTGCTACACAATAAATATACTCGTTTCTGCACAGGATATATGTGAACTACAATACACTACATCTATAATGGCACAAGGGTCCAACACAAAAAACTCCCACACTGCAATGAAACACCAAAGGTATCCCTTAAGAGACTATACAGCCAGTGCTTCTATTTGAACATTATCGGTCAATAGATATCATATATTGCCCTCCAGGCTGTGTTGTTAATTGGTTACGCATTGTAACACTGAAAGCTGATTGGTTAATGAGGCTGACATAAACCTCTATATGTTTTGTTACCCTCTCAGCATGACAAAGACACAGCATATGGTTTATAGAAACAAAACAGATTATATTTCCGGACATGGACACCTGAGGCCTAAAATTTGTTTTATTTTTATTGTCTCCTTGCTTATGAGCATATCTATTATTCTATTTTAAACGGTAAAGTGAAGTTTAGAATTAAACTAGTTTACGAGCCCACCTGCCTTAAGCAGACGAAAGGCCTCTGAAATGCTATTTATATTACTATCTGTCTTTGCCTTTTCTGCAGGCAATACAGTGCCAATAATGGAAACAAAGATAAGGCGATCAAATCCAGAAATATTAATGCTTAAAATTTATAAATTCTGTTTATAGGCAAACAGCTGGCTATTAGGCAGGATTTTTTAAAATCACTTTTTTAATAGTTCTCAGTTAATATGTTAAAGTCCATCACATTCATGGACAGTCTGTAGGCATTTACCCTTTTAATTGCCAATGCTCCAAACAAGCATGATTTGTTTTCTTTTGGTTAGTTATCATTCCAGTCTCATATAAATAATAACTGGTGCCTTTAATACATTCATCACATGTTAAGCTGGATCTAACACTGATTGTTATCATTGTCAGGTGCTACAGAATGTTAACAATGGTAATCAGATGAATTGTTTTGACTGACTTATATACTGTTTATATTATAATGAAATATGGTTAAATAAACATCTATGTACATTCCACTGTACCACATACAATTATCCTCCAGAATGACTCAATAAAATTCAATTTCATATACAGTATTTTGCAGCCTATCCATCATGTAAGATATAACGAGAATTTTTAGTTTTGAGTTAGGTAAATACTAAAATTAACCCTAAAACTAACCTTATACTAAACGACAACAGGAAACCTAACCCTAAACTAAATCTTAACCTAACGATAACCCTAAACCTGACACTGTAATTCACTTAATATCTTACAGGAAGGACTAACCTATTTTCCTTTCTTTGAAAATATGGCAGGTTGATTAACTGGTGTTTTATGCCATGTTTTAGAGTTTTTCATTCATATGATGCCAGTGTATTCCAACAATAACTGGCAATAACACAACCGAGATGTGAAGTGTTTTCATAGTGTTGGAAAGTTAAATTTCCTCCAGTGCTAAGTAAGACAGAAATGCTACAAACTGCCTTTAGCCAGAGGGTCTTAAATCTGGGAATCGAACCCATGACCTTCAGGGTTAGACACCAGAATGCCAGAAATCCTGGTCAGGTAGACCATTCAGCCACCAGGCCATCTACAGGCT
>JAVFBX010190336.1:0-13476 GCA_034783855.1 Mopalia kennerleyi | reverse complement strand
TCTTGAGTTTTTACAGTGTAGCATATGTGCCAATTCGTCAGCGCGTTTGTAAAATAATACCTACAGAAAAAAAATCTTTCAGTTGGATGATGTTATATATGAAGCACGATTTGCACTAGGCAGTATCTTCCCACGGGAAAGACATCCGCGTTCGCCGCGGAAAATCGCATAGTTTATGACACTGATCAGCGCGACCAAATTGCGTATATATCCATCCGTCGTCAACCAAATTGACCCTGTTCTTTCGTAAGAAATTGTAGCTGCAATGACAGTAGCGGAGAATGTATATGCCTCTAATAGGAAAGGAATATGTACAAGAACGGTTCCCCTAGTAATGTTTAGACCTTCACAAATCATGTTAAATCTATGTTGACAAAATTTAACTAAAAGAATATTTCTTGTTTGTTTGATTAGTTGTTTTGTTGGTTGGGTTTAGGGTTATGGTTATTTCTCTCCTACGTGCTATAGTCGAATGGGTGAAGGAAAGCACCTGTCACTCCACTGCCAACAAACAATAACTAATACAGCGTAATCACAAGAAGTAAAAACACAATTTTAGTCAAACGACATGAAGAACAACCGATATAACCAAAAATAAATATATTTAATTCCCAATTCTCTCGTGAAGGCAACTGCTATTAAGATGTTAACTACACCCAGTGTACACTATCACCACTGGCCGGCATTCAGTACGATTGGCTTTTCACGCATTTTCTGGCGTTTTTTGCCATGTACAGCATGTTTGTTGCCTCGTAGTTTAGCGAGCCCACAGGAAACTCCCTCCTGACACCCGGCACTTATGTGTTCGACACAATCTTAAGAACCGTAACAGATTTATTTCCAGCTGATCGAATAGGGAACACATTACGGATAATCATCATAACTAAACTAAGTACAGCATGCTAGCATGTTCAGAGACAATTAGTTTGGAATGTACTCGATGATGTGGGTGTTTATTAAATGTTTCAGTTGATTGAGGCTTTAGATGCTTTTTTCATTCATAATGACGGCGTGTCAGACCAGCGGGTGAAAGGAAACGCCTTTTGTCGCCAAAGACAGCCATCAGTAACAGTATGCAAGACAAGCACATTGCATAATACATGGTGTAATAACAATCACATTTACTGTGCTAGCGACTTTGTGCTGCTCATTAGCTTAGGGTGCACTCAGGGAGATCGTGAGTTCCTCGATCAGCCACCTATCTAATGTGGTTAAGGAAATATACGAACGATACGGTAATACCTTCAACATCGTGGATGGGTCATGTCGTTTGAATCAGGAGGGTTTTAAAAAACTCCACACTGTCAACTATTTGTTATGTTTCTTACGTAAAACGTTAATACTGTTGACAAATACGGATAGTGGAATTTAAATACAGTCTGCGTATTACATGAAAACATCATTTTATGAGAATTTCAGCTTTTAAAACTGTCAAAAGACTCATTTAAGTTTTGATATATATTATTTTTTGTGATATGTTAAGACTTTTTTGATGATGTTAGAAGACAAACTGTCCACACTCCATGAAAGATGTATCAAGATTGCAGCGGCTTCATTGGCTAGAAACGTTATAAAAACAAAAAACAAACGATATTTGTAGCCGCTAGACCAGCTGTCTTCACACTTACTTTTTAACCAAGAAAAGAAATGTTTTTACCAAATGCAGTTTTTTAAAATGCTTTCAAACAAAACTGTTTATATGGACTTTATTTTTGTTAGCACTTTTGTGTTATTATTTTGTCTCTGTTTTCTTTAATCTTCTGATAAGACATAAGGCTTACATCGTATGCCTGAATACTGTCGAGATTTGTAAGTGTGACCAGAAATTAAACGATAGCCCGAAGTTCTGAGATCAAGTAGAGGCTGTTAATCGGATGGAGCCTGGTTGTTCCAATACATTACATGACCTCATGGATTACTGGACGTTAGCGTCGGTTTATTCAATAGGCATTTAGATGTCCGCCCAGTTGACATTTTCCCCAACCGGACATTTCCCCCACCAGACATTCCCCCTACTGAACAATTTCGCTCAATGGACGTTTCCTCAACCGGACATTCCCCCAGTGGATATATCCCCAACCGGACAATGGAATTTTCCCCCAACCGGACAATGGAATTTCCCCCCAACCGGACAATGGAATTTTCCCCCAACCGGACAATGGAATTTTCCCCAACCGGACATTTCCTCCAGTGGTTACTCCCCCATCGGACATTTTCCCTACTGAACAATTCCGCTCAATGGACATTTCCCCCAACAGAACATTACCCCCAGTTGATATTTCCCCAAACGGACATTTCCCCCGCTGAACAATTCCATTCTAAACAATACAGCTTCAGAACCCGTGTCCTATCCAGATATAATCACTTATTAAACGCGATTCCCATATCTCCGAGTTAGTTCAATACTGGAATAACCTGCTATACCTGTAACTATATCATGTATGAGTCAACTGACTCAAAAAATCACACCAAATATGGGTTATGAGTCAGAAATAAGGAATGATTATTATTATTTATAAAAATATTATTGATCAGGTATATATACATGAAAAAGGCAAGCATGTGCTGCTGTATGGGTAGGCCTATATTGTATCAACGGTTTTGAAAAACAAGTTCCGCAAATAACTTCTAACCTTTACGACCCATGTCTTAAATGAGAGGATGAATGAAGGGAGGGAGGTTATTGTTGCCCCGGTGGTCTCAGAGTGTTGGGGCAACACAAAGTACATCTGTTGTGGGGTCTTCTTGTGACTGTCATCATGTCGTATAATCTGACTGTCCATGCAGCGTGTGATATAAACGTTTATCGAGAGGTGTAACAAAACAAAAAAGACTTTTAGCAATCGGCAACTAGATTTTTTGTTTATTTGGTGTGTTTTGGGTCATATGGGCTGTTCATATTAATTTCTATAGAAATAAAAAAATACAGATACATTTAGAAAGCCCATTTAAATGTATGATCTGTGTTTCCGGTCGCAAAACATCATTACAGTGCTCAGAATAGCGTTGTGAGTTTTTGACAACAAGCGCAGCACTGACGTAACAGTCTTGAATGAAGTACATGTCATGCGTTATGTTATCTGTATAATGACAATTCTCCTTGTCACCAGGTCATAGGTTGTCGCCGTTGAAGCGCGTGGGCGGAAATGGCGAAGGTAGAGAGAGAGCATTCCGTGTCGTCTAGACCTCGTCATCAATCAACTTCAATCTTAACAGCTGTTTACTGATTTATATTTCAAAATTATTCTCGGGCTGTCGAGGAAAACTTTTGAGACAGGTGGGGAGTAATATTTGTTGACAAGCATAAAGGAAAACAAATATGTTTGCGGTTCTAGGGGACATCAAACGAGCGTGAAAAAGTCTGTAAAACGTCCCTCAAATTGGAAGTTAACCCCTGCAAGCCAAGTCAAAATATCACGTATATAATGAGGCGACCACACGGAAGCCTTCTCAAGACTTTTAGCACGGGTGGGAAACTGAATTTGAACAGACAAAACAACATATGTATGTTGGCTTTATTATACAGTTTTCGTTTGACTGACATACTGATGTTTTACTTCTTAAGTCGGTTAAATTGAATATCCAGTAAATTCTATGCTCCTAACTGTGAAGTTTTTGCGAACAAATATACTGAACATATATTGAGAAAATATTAGCTGTCCTAGGACAAGTTTGTCTAACTTGTTCAACATTTGTGACTTTCTGTTGAATAACTATATTAGTATGTTATTGATGTGGCATTATCCGCAGTGCGATGTAGACTTAATTTTCACGATGTTCTCAGAACCACAATCCAGGACAAATTTAGTATAGCTTACTAAGTGCTTATTCCAACAAACCCGTACCATTTTCCAGACTAATCTGGAAGGTCTTAACGTTAGGTACCCTTGGTCATCTAGGAGGCCATGCATGCTAATGGTAATTTGAGTAATTTGAGTAAGTTTGAGTAATTTGGTGATTAACGAAACTGTGCCAGAACCAATTAAACATAATGGTCTCTCATTGTCCTTTCTGAAAATGCTAGATGATTTAAACTGTTACATAATTAATAGACTAATGTAAGCTCTGGATAAAATGTCAATCCCACAATACCATATTTATAACCAATCACAAGATATAGGTATATATCCCACTTTGTCCATTGTGGTTCTCCTAAATCCCCAGTCTAAGGAGCTGCTTTAACTTACGAGACAATGAAAGGAAAACTCAGCAGCAGCAGCAGTTTGTCAACTCCGCGACGTAGTTTATCGTAATCTGGCTTCTTTTACAACATCCGCATTCTTGACCTATTTTTTTCTGCCCTTTTCCCTTTTTTTTTTTGGCCGTGAGAATCTTGGCGGGAAAATCCCGAACTACTTTATTGCGACACAGAAAGGGGAGTAAGCTGATACAGGAAGCAACTTGGAGGATGGTAACAAAAAACACTATGTCAACAAACTGTTACTTCATCACTGTCTTTGTGGGAACAACTTCCTCAGTATATAACTGCACACTTTCTTATTTATATTCTTGAAGGAGTGACTCAGCAGTTTTATCTTGTACTTTCGCGCCAACTTGCCAAAACCTTTGTGTGACTGCAATGCTACATCATTACTGAAGAGGAAAGCTTACCTTTTTAAAAAAAGATTTTAAAGAAATAGTACAGAATTTAATCTCCAAAAGAAAATGCTTAAAACCGATACTTTAAATATTTCTTTGAAGACAAATTAAGTTACTTAGTATACTGTAAGGCTACTGTTGATTTCCGATCAGCTTAGTCTTAAAGCAAAAAGAGCAAATAAACCTTGACGTCTTGGAAATAAACTTTTATAACAAACGTGAAAGAAAATGGCTTAATCGTCTGTGTAGCTTACCGTAATCGGAAGCAACGGACATAAACTTTAATGTCCCGTATACCTCATCTATATGCAATACAGACAAATCAGACGCATTTATAATTGGTTGGCCTATTTTCGAAAAAACAAAATGTATAGTAAACAAAAGCCGAGGATCATTTTGACAATTAGGTTAATTGAATTCGTTTGATTCCATTTGTTGCCAAATATTCTATAGTTTGTGTTAGGAGTCAAGAAACACACAGTTTATCCAACGCAAAACCACGCCACCACTAGCACAGTTTGATAACCCCTTTATGAAGGGTTTCTTTACGGCAGGACATCTCCATAGACTTTATTGGTGTTGAGTGACATTGACAAAGTAGCGAGACTAAACAGCGCAAAATATTTCCTGGCACCGCTGACATATTATTTTCGCGGCCAGAAAATACAAGTTATAACATATTCCGAATTTTATCAAAACTCCTGCCGCGTTGAACTAATTTCTGTGACAAAATTTCCGCGACCTATCTATGGGTTACGCGATAAGCGGGATCGCGATACGCAATGAAACTGTTACCGCGATACCATCGTGTAGCGTGATACGATAAGCAAGCCCGCCATCTATCCCACAGGAATTCCAGACAGAATTGGCATGTTACTTACTATTGGTTATATGTACATAAAATACACGTATTGCCTTGTTTTCAAGAGCATACATGATAGCTTCTTTCAGTTTATAGAGCTATGTATAGTCTTGTCATTTGAGTGGGTTGCTGAAAACGGGGAGGTTAAGTATGTCATATTTCCGGGTTCAGTAATCGGAGTTCCATAGTAACGAAAGGTTATGTACACTTCTCACTCCAGGTGTGTAATTTAAGAAAATTAATTAAAAAGGCATTTTTTCCCCACTACTCAGCGGAGCATCTCCTCATAAGACTCCTTTACACACCGTGAAATATCTAAACTGCCCGTGTGGCCGCCCTATGGCTTAATTACACCGTTGTCAGCCAGTAAAACTTGAGTAGTTGTGACAGAGACGACTACATGGAATTCCTATCCAAATGAAATGCTACCCCCAAGCAAGAAAACTATGGTAGAAAAAAATGCCCAATAATTTCCCAAGCCTCATTGTCGTGTTAAAAGTGATGTTACACAGCGATAGTAATGTCAATCTCACAGGGCATCATTTGTCCACTAACGGTCTCGAAGAAGAACAACCGATATGCTGCCAGGGGTGGGTTACATCATATGACAAAATAATTTATGCAGGATGACAGCAGTTAATCATCTCCCCTGATAAAGACCTCTTCAGTTAGTGAGAACATAAGGTCATCTCAAGATTGGTAGTGCAATATTTTGGGTATTTTTCATCGGGGTCAAAAAGAAATGTTTCAACTCATGCCATTTCTTTAACCTCTGAACACACCAATATACATTCTGTGACCATTAGAGGGGAGAAAAATAGCAAACAAAACGTGTATCGAAATCAAATTTCCGAAAGTCTAAAAGAAGAAGTTAATCAAGATTTTCAACAACTTTTCTGTTACAAAAACTGTGGACAGATTATTTAAGACATGGCCTTTTCCAGTATAAAAAAACCCCCAAACAAATCAAAAACAAACAAATGAAAGCAACATATTGGTTGACGAAAGAAGAACAAAAAAACAAAAAAAGAAACCCCACAAGAAAACAAACAAACAAAAAACAAAATGCGCAAGAACAAAAACAAAGGAAAGAAAAATAATCCTTGCCTGACACCAACACACACGTACAAATAGCAGATGAAAGCAAGCCTGTTAAGTGTGTTGTTTAACGGTTTGGAGGTGTGAAAACAAAAGGAGTATGTTGCTTGTCATTAGATAACCTTAGGTCGTTGGAGAAGTGGATAACGATTTACATAAGGATTTCATCAAGGTTTTTCATTTGACAAACATCTGTGTTTGTATGATCTAAAGCAAGGAACAGTGCGGATTCCTTATATTGTTGGTATATTACAATTTTGTATTATGGTATTTTCAAAGACGTACGCTAAGCCTTGATAAACGTTCAAATTGAGCTAGATAAACGAAAAATGAAACGGTTAAAAACCGTTTCCGTTTATGCGCCTCTGCTATTTTATTTGCACCACTTTCTGCATGTTTATTCGCCACGACAACTGGATAGATGTCCGTTACAATTTTCACATTCCCCCCTGTTTATGATCAGGACGAATTAAATGAGACTAAGAGAAATAAATATTGTAGAATTTCAATTTATAACAAAATTTAGCCGTCAGAAATAATTCAATACGCAGACATCAATTTCTGTTTCTACTTGATTAGTATACATGAAATTCTGTTCACATGCCTATCAACGATATTACATTTGACAAGGATTTCTGTCTTCAGTTTGATTTACTCCGCCAGTCGAGATGAAATTACTGAGCACTCTTTTCAAGCGACTTGTCCAACATGTGGTTTAACTTTACTCTCCATAACTGGGGAGTTTTCATTAATCTTCCCAGTCAATTAAATAGCGTTAAATGGGAGAATATGGCTGATATAAAAGCCATACTGTCCTCAATTTAAAGACAGTCGTTTTATTTCCCCTGTATCTTCATGTCGCGACTAAATTCCTGCAATTAACGGTGATGTTAAAATTCACAGTAGTTTCCAAAGCGACCGCCATCGCTCCGTGGGAAACCAGACGTGGTTGTTATAGGCAGTCGGTTAATAACGGATAAGAACTGATTGTACGGCGCTAGGGCATATACAAGTCAACCAAAATGCTTACGTATTCACAAACTTAATTCTCACAATGGTCAAGCCAAAATCTTCTCTGATGTCAAATAAAATCTCTATTACGTGGGCATAGACAGAAATATTTTAGTTATTAGTCGGTTAAGGAAATATTCTATTCAACGAAGAAACCAAAAGACTGATGAATAAAGCCAATTTATAGTGGCTCAAGATGACAAAAGTTTATATTTGTTCAAGGAAATAAGTTCTGTAAAAGAATTAAAAAAAACATTTATCACACGAATTTAAAAAAAAGTTGATATTCCATATATAGCTTTAATTGTCATGCATCAATGTGTATACATAACATGGTTAATGTACTATCATCCTCATGGATATGATCGGTGTCTTAAGTTTCCACGAGGTACACGACGTAATCTAGAGATAAGTAGAGATGTAAATAGAATCCCCATATCTTAATCCAATAGATCCGGCTTCATGTTGTTTGTACGTGGACTTTCCTAAAGTCTTCCTTTTAGCCAAACTGAATCTGGACATTGCCCAAGAAATCGGGTACGCCAGATTTGGTGACTTATCCGAGCAAATATGATAAGCGGAGCCGATAAGTTTGTGTCATTAGCAGCTAGAGATAAGTAAAGATAAGTAAATAATTGTTGTTGCTCTAAATTAAGAAGGGATTCGCGTAAGTCTGTCGTCGCGCACTGATTAGACTTACAACCAGAGCAAATCCTCGAGATACGTTCTTAAATTGTCGCCACGCGAAGACGCATGTCGCGCCGAAGTCCATTCGCGGGCGCCGAGTGTGACCGCGGGCTAGTATCTCACACCGTGATGATTAAGCTCTCTTATCGCCCGCTGATGTATCTTTAACGGCTCCGATTGGCTGACGATAGCTAGTCACTGGGCAATACAGCCGTGGAACAAGTGATGACAGAAACATGTAGACCACTCTGTGTTTTGTTTTTTGGGTTCTTTAACAAATTCACGTGGTCATAGCCCTGGTGAGCCCAGACAAATCGGCGACAGGATAATAATCAGTACCGATGAAAGATAAAAATGGATAATTACGCGGGATAGAGAAAAAAATATAGTAGTAAATCATATGAAATATACTGGCGACAAATGGCTCAGGAATAAAAAAAAAAGCAATTACAAGAAAATTTAGAACAAAGTAACCGGACATATAGTCATTCACATGCCCTGCGCCAGATAATATATAATACCTAATGATGTATATTTGTAATCCATGTTAAAATCTGGACACAATAATAGGAAATGTCACCTACCCACTCAAACCTCACAGAGATATATTAACTCAATTTAAAAAATAATGGTTGTTTGACGATTCTTTAGAAAAGACCAGGGTTCTATGTGGAATATTTACGAAGAAAATCTCAAGAAAACGGTAGGCTACGTTGGTATTGAACAAAACGGAGATATACTGGCTACAATTGATGCAATTGTAAGGGCTCCATAAAGAACTATAAAAAGACTGATTTAAATCCACAAGGATAGTGCTAGATTTATATGCGGTCAAATCCCCCGAAGGTTTTGGGTGATACAGCTGGTTTTTACGTAACTCAAGTTTGTTCTCAAACTCGGAGAAATCAAGTCTCGAGGGAACATAATGTGTTGAATCGGACAGAAACGAACCGTGACGGACCGCAACAATTTCCATGTCTCTGGTCCCGGGGTGGAGGATATTTATAATAATACGGCAGAAATCCCCTTTGAACTGGTTGATTGACTGATTGGTCTTTCACGCTGCGATTAAGGGTGTTTAACCTATATGACGGCGGTGTTTACCAACAATTATTGACACTAGCACTTCCATATGTGAAGCATTTCCATAATGTTAGAAAGTTAATTTTCCTCCAGTGCTCAGTAAGGACAGCATCGCTATTTTTCAAACAAACTGCCCTTAGCCAGAGGGCGGTAAAATATTGGAGGAGTGAAGCGAGTTACTATGATTGTTATCTGACCATTCCTTTCAGGTTAATACGGGGTGCTGATAATAATAATGTGACAGCTAGGACTATAAACGTTCATTTCCCCTTTTTCAGGCGACATTGTGTTCATCAGTGCCAATATGTCAAGTGAATGATTTCAATTTCGTTTAAGCCGCTTATACCAAGACGCCTGTATACTCGAAGTAGTCAATGATCTAAGGGAGATCACTCTGTATCGAAAATGGCTCATTGCAAATAACCTTGTCAGAGTTGTCTCCTCTTACACGTTTTTTGTGTGCAATTAATTTGTACTGAAAGCCTACAAAATCCCCTCAAATTGCACTATTTACTTCATTCATTGGAGCGCTTCTATAAAAAAAACGCTTTCAAATTCATATTTGGCGATGTATTTCGGGATGCAGCAGATGTACAACCAATCTTAAATTCTTTAATCCTGTTTTACTGCTATAAACCATGGAGCTTTAAATGTAAACTGAACACTCAACTGTTTATTTGATAATTGTAGGCATTTGTTGGTAGGAGATAACAATATCTAAGTCTGTACATGTTGTATGAGTTGCAAACACGGTAAATTAAAAAAATATCTTTGTTTAACTTCGAACATAACTTCCTACTGTTAAGCTAACGGATGGAGTTGCTTTTCACCAAATTCCGTAAAAAAAAAATGTTGCTGGTCATTAGGTAATTTTACAGTATGATCGACTGTATGCGTTGCGAACACAATAACTTTAACCCTTTCGATGCTGGACTGTACAGTATGCATAAATATATATATTCCTTGCTGGGCTCAAACACTGGGGTTATTAACCTATTAACTTCAAACTTGCTATGACGAAAGATGGGACTGCATTTCACAAAAAGTCTACAAAATAATGTAATAAATTGTGAAATTTAACAATATTTACAGCTGTATGTGTTGTGAAAACGTGAACTCGAAAACATATTCACTTATAAACTTGGAATGCCACACCCCCCCTTTGAAGACAACGGGTGGGATTTAATTTCACAACTTCTATAAAAAAACCCCAAACAATTTGGCTACCTTTGTAATGAACAAAATTACCTAAAAATAGGCTAACAGATTTCCTTAAAACTATTAATACAGCTTCCACTTCAAACGACAGATGTTTTTTACCTTCCCTATCGGACACCATTTTGTTTTGTATTCCATAGAATGAGAAATCGAAAGATTTTACTTTGGCTCATTCGACACCAGTTGGATTAATTTGGTAACAATTCTATAATTTATTTAAAATAAATTGAAATCAAACAACAGTAATAATGAAATATATGCTTTTAATATATGTACACTGAACAGCAAATACATTCTTTACAACTTTTAAAACTTTGTTTAATAAAAATAGTTAATATTTCTGTATGTATTTTCTTACTAACGATTTAACACACAAACTTTAAATCGTTTTGTTTTAAAGTGGGTGTTATTTATTACAAACTAGTGTTGATTAATAGAATTTTATGAGTACATCAAAGTTGAGCATGAATTTCCAAAACCTGTTTATGAAAATTCAACCTGAAAATGACTGCAAACTCGATAAGCAATGAGTGGTGTTTCCACTTATAGCACCATCTGAACGGAATTTACAAATTATGAAATTTTGTTTCTGACGCATACCAGTGCATGGAAATGATTTCCTTTGTAAATACGAGCAATACATACGATACCAGTAGTAATAATGACGACTACAGAAGGCATTATTACTGAAATCTTTTTATTTTGAGTAGGATTGTAATGTGTGGGCTGAAGTTGAATAATTTTTTTATCACAGTACACCTTCAAAGTATTTAAACTTTGTGCTGACGGCCTAAATTTGTTTTGATGACATAATCCCATTGCTGCACAGACTTACTGTATTATTGCATTTGTTTACCTTGAAATACATTTCAGGTCTCATTGGGGCTTTACGTAAGGTTTTTACTCATGTCAAGGCATGCTAGTCCAGGGGGTGAATGAAAACAACCTGAACACCACTGGCAACAAACACAGACGCCATACAGTTGTTTATTAAGAATCGATTTCTTTTCAACAGAGCTAAAACAGGATAATAAATATGTCAGTGAGTAAGACCATAAAACATAGAAACGAGAGGTCACTGACCTGGTCCCTTTAAATGGTACATGGTTATTTTGTATTAAAAGTAGTCCGTCTGACCTTTGATCTCTTGAATCATCCATTAAAATGTCATAAGGTCACCAGTGATATTACATTTATTTGATTGGTGACTAATACAAAAATCATTTGCTCTGAAGTGAAATAATTGGCGATGCAGTGTTGAAAATAATTAGCTATGTTGATTAATAGTAATAAAACCATGGGTGTTCCAGACATAATTCCCGTCTTAAACTAATTCATCTTCATCATTCAAATGCACAAAAGTTTAAATTGGTAGATCACCGGTTCTATGTCAGTCATGAGGCTTCCTCCGTTACTGACACAGCTGAACACTCCTGAATTTGGTCAAAAATAAATTTATTACAATCGCTAAGATTAAATACGGCTTTTGCCTTTTCTAAAACTGCACAAATTTGTTCTCCTCTAGAGCAAAGATTGGATGTTTTTACACAGAGTAAAGAGCCTATTAAACGACCGAGTAATGACAAACATTCCTCATACACAGCTGTGTTCAGGTAAACTTCACTCAGTGAAAAATCCTTGTTATTTTCTAAAATGGATTCAATTCTTGCACAAGTAGTATCTGTAATGTCATCTAAAATTGCAACAGTGTGTCTCGAGCAAATTCTAAAACCAAGCTTTCCGTCAGTCCTTTGCTGTTCAGAATGCATATGGGATGAAGTTTCTGGGGATAATTTAAACTCACTATCACCAAAACTTCTGTTGCTGTCTCCATGGCAACCAGCCTCAACTTGATATTCATGTCCACCACTCCTTTTTGACCAAGCAACAGGGCTTTGAACTTTATCACCTTGGCAACATTCAGCACAGAGCAAGCCACGCCCTCTATTCTCTTGCTGGCCAATCAGAATTTGACTCATATGCTGTCTGACAAGTCTTGCTAAGACAACTTCTTCCTTGTATGGGTTCATTTCACCTTTGTCAAAAAGTCTTTCTTCACCCTCCTAAAATGGAAACCATCCGTTGATAAGTTAAACATTATTTGGTTTACAATATACTTAGCATTTTCTTGTTAGGGCAAATGGTTATTTATTCATTCAGGAAAAAGTTTTAAAAAAATATTTTGAATTGAATATTCATATCCCGGAATCTACTTTTCTTTTCAGATTTACTATTAGGAGCAAAATCTTGGATTTATCATCAGCATAATTTAAAATTATTGGTGAGACCATTCAGTAGAATGATTTACACCAAAGCTGTAGCGTAATTAGACTAAAATTACACATACACACACATGCAAACCAACTATCACATGATGGGAGAATATAACTCAATAACTGTAACTCAAACACCTAGTACCCTTTGACCTACTAGACATGGCAATTTATAGATTAACTTCAGCTCATATTAGCTAAAATCTATCAGTGTCTATAGTCACAATTACTTCATGACAAGATACATACATGACATAAAAATATACAAAGAAAACCATGTAGTACATGTACAAAATAATGATACTTTGACACCCCGAGTTAGGCAAGTTAGATTTTAACATTACCATCTATACAAACAAAGCTAATATCTGTTAGTAGTGCTAATAAAATTGGCAACTGTTTGAAACACTTTATTTACATAGTCTTCAGAGTTATGACATTAGGTATTAGTTTCAGACCACTACCATGAATAATAATCTACCCGATCACACCATCACCATAAATTAAAAACAAAAAAGTCAACAAAGATTGATCATTTGTTAGTTAGATTGATTGGGGTTTAACGCAATACTTAAAGGGAAAGACAACTGTTTTTCGACCTAAACTTATTATTTTTATTGCATATTTTCAAAGACAAACATCAGT
>JAVFBX010190325.1:0-13477 GCA_034783855.1 Mopalia kennerleyi | reverse complement strand
ATAAGTACGCATTAAATAATTTTCGTTTTTGCGGCATTATTTTAATTTATGAACAAACTTTGATACCACTTAAAATATAGCAGCGATCTGAATTTATTGATAAAAGTAATTTTGGGCGCTAGTGCCTCTTTAAACGAACTTATAAATTGAACTTTAACTAAAAACGTTAAATTATTCCTTAAATGACACTTTCGGCTTCAACATGTTCAAATCGGTCACAATTATTAACATCATGATGGAGGAAAGGAATAATCAAGGGCATCCAAATGAATTGTAAGCTTATAGCTTTTTAACCAGCAATATATTAATCTGTTTATGATATATCAATATTTAAACCATAATGTAACTCAGAAAGTGCCAGAGACAAACGAGTCTGTCTTAGGGAAGTCAGCGAGGACAGCGTGTTGTCGTCGATAGAGTGGGAAACATGTATCGTCCACCCCACATAAACACATAAACCGAATACCAGTTCAACATATCTTCCCGAAGGTAAATAAAAAGTCAAATGCAACTCTTTTGTCATAAAGAAAAACTTTGTCTTAGTTTATGCTGTGGAATTCCTTTAGAATGACCCTTACCAATGTTAGGAACGGCGATGTCTGGGGCATAAACTCTTTGCATCAGGCAAGCCGCTTATACAGCGGCAATATGTTAGCATTTTTAGATAGAGTAAGTATTCCTGATGAAGAAAATATATACTATTCTGTACCTATGACTCTTTTTAAAAGTTATGGCCGTATTAATTTACAAACGTAAAAAAAATAACATTTTCCACAAGGATATTCCGTCTAAATAGATCCACATGTGAAAAACATATTTCGGAGGCAAAGAGGATCTTTTTGATGATGGGTGACAAAATTTGTCTTGCTCGAGGTTTATCTGGCTCGCTGGGGCTGCGACCAAATTATTTCTGGTCGGATCGACCAAGTTCTTCTAAAAGTGAAGCTGAAATTAAGTGCGGGGGCCTATACCTCACAAAAGGTCATTGAATATGTGCTGAAGTTGGATCGCTTTTGTTAAATGAGCTTTTAAATCAAAGCTTATTGTTGATTTATATAATGCTGTATGTTTGCGTTTGATCAACTATACTTATCAGTTACAAAATAATGGTTGCCATATTATACCTTTAGCAGGTAAACTGTCCGCTACTGATTTCGTCACGCAAATCTCCTGATTCGCCAAGGCCTATACATTTGGTCAGACATTTGAATTAATTGTCTTTTTTCCATTTAACAGTTGTTGTATTATCTAGAAACACTAAATTGTATCTAGAGAATACACATTTTTGGCCCTGTGACAGTTCTGGACAAGATATCACTATACAGTGCATCAAAACTCGTGTTGACCAGTGATTGCATCACGGCGGCTTCCATTCAGCCCATGCACACACAACATTATGTAGTTCTTGTATAGCTGGTAAAAATGTTCTTTTCATTACTTATCACATACTAAAAAAAGGAAGACGTCTACAGCTGAAGAGTAAATAAAAATTTAACATCAACATATTTTACTTGGTGTAGTAGGACCGTAACAGTGAACTTCATGATTAGCTGATAAAAGACGGACCTTCAATATGACAGATCGATGTAGGGCCTAAAAGCAGTTTAACAACGCGACCTCGGGACTGTATATGGTAATAGTCAGCAGGTTCCACGTCGTGAGCTGAGCTGTAGGCCTACACCTCAATTACTCCGATCTGGCGTGCAATAGTTTTTGTGGGATTTTTTTCTGTTGGGCAAATGTTTACGTCTGAAATGTCTCCAATAGGTTTTTGTCGAGCAGAATGGAAAATTTCTGAAAAAGGGTGTCCAGTCAAACAGCAGTGCCAATGTTTCCCTTAACTGTTTGCTGTCGTTCACATCACATCCCACATGCATGCTGATTTGAAGAAATTTGCTGTACATTTTATTAATTTGACGCACTCCATTTAGAAAATGCACTCGGCCATTATAAATGCCTACTCGCTAATCGCCCGGGGGGAAAAAACAGTCGTCTAAGCCGCGCACATATACATAACCAGAAGTCCATTGACATAACCGTGATGGGATGTAATAACAAAATAAAACATCCAACACGGAGGCGTTTTTTGCAGCCAGCTGGGGTATAATAAAAATTTTAAACACGCCCCAGTCACTTTGACTACACGTCCATAATAGTATGTGCCTGTCACGTCCGATCAGGTTCGAATAATAAAGCAATAAAAGTGGCAGTTGCCTGTATATAGTTTTATTGGAATCGGTTGAACGAGAGCACTAATAGTGTATTATACTTACTGTTTGTATATAGTTCGTTCCTTAACACTCAACTCCCTAAAATCAGCCTTCTATATGCAACAAACGGCATACTTTTTAAGTCTGCAATGTGACATTCACGTTCGGTAATAGCCTTGTGACCTAAATCTGATATATACAAGTATGTACATGGCTAAATTTATCGAACGACCTAATTGGGCATTCAGCTATCATGACCCAAAACTGAAGTAGAACAAAGCCGGTCACTCTATCTCTCGCCGTAGGCCCACCTTTGCTCAAGCTAAAAAAAAACATATTGTAATTGAAACACTTTCCGTGTTCATGAAGCTTTTATTTTCTATCTCTTGTCTTATCTTATAACCCATGTTTAAATCGGTCATTCTTATTATAAAAAAGATGACCTAATTTGAAATGTTCCAGAGATCGAGCCATAGCTTACTAATTTTATTACCATCAATTCACACAATCTTCTATAAAATATTGTGTTTATCCATATATCCACGCTTCCAGTAATACACTTCTTCCACTCATCTAGGCCTATTCCTGGGATATATATTGTTAAACTAGCACTGAGTTAGTTACACTTAGTTCTGTGCGACGAGAATTTTCACTTCTTGATATTTACGCTCATCATCAGCGGAAATGTTCATACAAATGATCGAGGATTGTCAGAAAATAGTTTAGCCTATTTTGAAAACATATCCAATCGAGATCCTCCATTAGCCGTTTCTAGTCTCAAGCTTCACAAAGACTTTGATTGGTTCGTAACAAAGATGTCATTTGATTAAAACCGGAAGCGGTCTTGCCCACATGCCTTACGTACAGCCCGCTTGGTCATTAACCAGGACCATTTTGAGTAGAGATAATCGCTAAAACGTCGTAAATTGTGCGGTCCTGGCCAGACAAATCACATCTGTATAAATACACAAGGGCTGTGCTGCGATGTCGTCACAGTGCAGCTGTAGACCAATCCAATTCCCTCTTAAAGATACTAACAAATTTGATTATTCTTAAATCAAACTTTGTTTCCATTAAAGGTTGACAAACATTACACATTTTCACATTTTTAAGCAGCTTGATTTTTCGTTACTGTACCTAAAAAAACTGAGGGCGCCGTCTCGTTACTGCCTGGTAAGATATTGATGGCGCGGATTTAGGCCTATCCCAAAATTTTCAGTCTGCATTGAAAAGCTACATGGTACTTGATGGTTACAAAATGTAAAGATGTTTTCCAGGCAGCGGCCTTATATACAACATAAACAACGACAGTCTTAAATGTCCCAAAAAGCTCGACCTATTTGATTTCCTTCATAGTGAACCTCTTCCGGACAACCTCAGTACAAACCACGCCTTTTTTCAGCGGGTTAAAACAAAATCCGCAGATCAGTGATCGTAAAGCCTATACTATGTATTTTAACAAAAATCCCCTCATTTTTTTTTTTCAAATTCAGGTGTTTTTGCATAATCGATATTAAACACATTTATTAAATAGTGTTTAGTAATAACAAATGAATTGCATGTTCAAATAAAACGTCTATAAATTTTAAGATGTAGCCTATTTAAGGGAGACAAACGACTTACATTTTGTAAACCATATGAAGACCTGGCTAGACTAGGCCTTATAATACCCTTAAGGCCTTTCCTGTAGTGGAAATCTCGGAATAAAGGTTAAGAAATGGAATTTATTCCGGGTTGTTGGCTTTGTCTGTTGTGTTTGACACAGTGTAAAACTACAATAAAGCAAACAAACAACTGAAACAGGTGTTTCAGACGAGACTTCCACATCAGGGAAGGAAGAGAGGCGAAATGCGACGATCTTCTTTTCCGCCTTGCCTCGGGAAGATGCATGTTTGTATGCCTACCAACAATCTCTCTTATCAGAACAGATGTAAAGGGAGGTAACTGGGTCTGTAAAGTGTTCCTCTCTCGCACTGCCATGAAATCTCCACTGTGTGGCAACTCAAAATCCCGAATCTCCGAGAACTCTCCGAATCAATCGACTTACATCCGGGCAACGCACATAGTTTCAAGATGGTGGTTTACCAACCAAACACGAAGCGTTATGGTAACCACGGAAACGTTTTCAGCTGATAAATCATCGTGATTATTACTTTGAAGATAACCACATTGGTTTAGAAATATATATATATTTGTCAAGGTAAGATGATAAGTGTGATAGACAAGACACTACCTCCATGAACGCCAACAACCTGTCAGTCAAAAAGATTTCAACCAACAACAACATCAGAGTTTTACAACGGAGTTGTCCGGTTGTTAACTGTCAATTATTATCCTCAGTTGAAGATAATAGTTTGCAACACTCTCTCATATCGTTTTGTTTAATTTAATCTCTAAAATGATTCTTAAACTACCCACATTCACATCAAGTTTCAAGCTTCTTAGTTCCATGATTCCATCTCACATTCTTGCTTAATGTTAGCCACATAAATAAGATCTACATGTTACACATCTAGGAGAAGCACAATGAATAGGGCTAATTCCTCTGTCTTAGCCCTACGTCCACCTATCTCAATGCAAGGTGATGACTGGAAATTAATCCGATGCTATCGCCAGGCCTCTTAAAACATACATCTGACTTTTCTCTGATTTTGATTGGATACAAAAGTCACAATAATCTAACTCCTTCTTTCTTTCATGACATTAGTTTTATTGGAGTTTCTCGACCAAGTTGACATGTTTAAGTTATCTCCCTTTGAAATAGTAAGATTGTAAACCGTCGGCCCAGAAATATTGCAGATAGGTAAAATACTAGTCAATGTTTTCAGTGTATGTAAAAAAAATCAGAAAAATCAGATATAAGTTTTGAGACGCCAGATCAATTTCCAACTTTCACCACGGGTTGATGCCCTCCGACTAAGGGTAGTTTGTTCGAAGAGTAGCTTAGCACTGGAGGAAAATTAACTTTCCAACATAATTATGGAAGTGCTTCACATGCTGGTTGTGCTTGTGTCAATTATTGTTGGAATACACCGTCATCATATAAGTGAAATATCCTTAGGCATGGTGTAAAACACCCATCAAATCAAATCACCACAGGTTGAGATAGGCAGGACGTGGGGCTTAGACTGAGGAATGAGCCCTATACATTGTGCTAATCTAGGCCTAGATTAGCTTTATAAATAAGAACTAGTTATTACACATATAGGTATTAAATTCACCTTGTCCTGAATTGAATGCCCTTTGCAAAGACTACAAAAAACTACAGACACGTTTCCTACCTTTATTTTTGCTCGAAGGACTAATGCAAGAAAAAATAACTAGATAAGCCGAATTTAGGTATCTAGATGATCGATCAGATCGATGCATTAGTCCTTTGAACAACTATTAACCAATTTAAATATCACATTTGCGACGCCAGGTTTGCATACGTAGCCGCTTTGGCAATGTAGTCCACGGTAAAAAAATCACTGACTGCCATCTTGTGTTGTTAAAACCTAAACAAATGACACAACACAAGATGGCGGTCGGTGGCTTTTTTTACAGTTTAAAACTGTTTAACACTTAATTGCATTAAGAGCTGGGTTTTATAGCCGCTGACCAGCTATTGATGGGAGCCCTGCCTAATTACGACATTGATTTCCATTCCGCATAATGCTAAAAAAAAATTTAAGAAGCTTTAAACAGCTCATGCTAAATTTTGGGCAGGAGTGTTTTACATGCAGGAGAGTAATCTCTATTGTTACATGCAAAGACCTGACTATGCAATGATGGATACGAAAAGTCACATTTTAATTATTGGCGATTTATTAAAGGCTGAAACACTTCTACATATTTTTTCTTTATTTGGGCTCAAGCAGTTTCAAAATCTTCCCCTCAAGGTAATCTGTAAGTGTTCTTGACTTAGTGTTGAATACAGCTGAGACTTTCAATAGGGTATAGAGAACAGGGAGTTACATGTACACAAGACCATAAATTAAAGCCATTGAGGAATCTATCACCGACACTCTTTTAACTTCTATGACTATATCATATTTATTTGAAATCTGTCCATAAACACAAAGCTAGTGGGTAGAATAACTATAAACAGTCCAAACTCTAAAAGACAATATGTGTCGAGGAATTGCATGTTTGTCTATGTACATTCTTTTCATCTGGTCTTTGAAATCTGTATTATTTAAACTAATGTTTTGAAAAAAGCCACTTGTATTCCTGTGTTCAAGTCTGGAGATAAAAGTTACTGTAGAAATAAAAGCACTGTTTCTCTTATGCCAACTTAAAATAAATTATTTGAAAACATATGTGTTCCAAACAAAAACATGGTGACCGTCAATAAATTTAGCTATTGTCACAGACTGGATAAATAAATGTGTAGACATGTCCAACCAGATTGATGTTGTTTACACGAACTCTACAAAGGCTTGGCAGTGTTGTTTCTCAACACTTATTAGGAAAATGAAATGCCCATTAATGAGTCGGCTTTCAACTTGACTGGTCTAATATACATAGTTAGCTGTTATGAGAATTTGTTTATTTGTTATATTATTGACACTTTCTAAGTTAGACAAGTAAGTATAGGAGGTGTTGATAGCCTGTATTAACTGTTTCCAATTTACTCTCTGTCCATATAAAGGATTGCTGGTTCCACTTCTGTTCATTTGAATAGTGGTAATAAGTGGGTGTTCTCAAGTAGCCTGATATCTGAAGAGATAAGATATCCATAAAGTCTCTCGATCTTTCAAATGACTTGAGTCTGATTTTCCCGTTCAGTTTCACAAATATTTTTTACACTCAGTGTATAAATTGTTTATTATTATTGCTTAATGGGTCAATCAATCAAGGACAAGGAGTCAAATTATTGATATGCTGATGGAGAAAATGCAACATACGTGATTATGTAAAAATGTCGGGCTTGTTGTCTATCTGGCTGTCAATATTTTTAGTTCAATTTGTTAACTATCAGACTTGAACTGAAGTGTCTTTTCGTAAAATTTGTGCAATGTGGAGCTTAGAATAGCGATTGCGCTTACTAATCCTACTTCAATATACCGTTCACAGGATCAAGTCTGTCTGTTGACCATCAGATATATATGAGCGGGTCGCATGATGTGGCTCTAGCAATCATGGGGTTGGATTTTTTTTCTCGATTTCCTCTCGATTTTCCACCGTGAAATGTGTGAAATCAACAATCCATCTTCATATAAGTGAGATACCCTTGAGTGGGAAGTTAAACCCCAATCAACCCAACAAACAAACATGGAGCTCGGCTGTGCCTTTCATTCACCCATCCTGCTAAGCAAAAAGTGTCCATTTTAAAGCACACCATTCATTAACCACATTATTTAACACCAAATATCTCAGCCCCAGAATTGCTCCTTCATTTCTAGACAACTGTTTATTTAGCACAATTTGTATGCATATGGAAGACATCTTTCTAGTGTTGGTACATGTTTCCAATTTTTGACTTGTTCAGTGTCATGTTGTGTGATTAAGAATAAAAACATTTGCTCTATCAAAAAAAAAGAAAAAAAAAAAGAAGGGTTGATACATGTACTTGTAGAGTAAGTTTATATAAATCTTGTTATATGTCCTTGATTAATAATGTTTGTTTATTCTGACCATTCCTTCAGGCCTATAAATCATGGCTGTGTACTTTGACCAGAGGTTGGACACTGATCTGACAGCCATTAAAACCAACATCTTGTGGCATAAAACATTCCCCCTGCTGGCTGCTGCTATATATGAAGAAGACCATGGAGGCTCAGTGCAGATTTTTACTGAAGATGTGAGTGATATATTCTGTCATATTGGTTTTCATCTCTTTGATTTAATACTAGCTGTGTGAAATTAACCTTCAATGAGAAAATTTAATCCAAGCAAATAATAGAAACGATTGAAAGTTATATTCAAAATTTATTTGTATTAAACATTCCAAGCATTAAACTGTGGAATGACGTCTAGAAGTGTGGTAACATAACTATAGTCCTGGTTAACCACTTCTTGTTTTGTGACAGAACATTGTGTTCTACCACAAAACAAGAAGTGGTTATAAATCCAAAAATTATATAGTTATTCAAAGTATAAGTTTATTTATGACATTAAATTGCTGTTTATTACAGGGAGAAAGGGCACAAGGCCCCGCCATACTGAAAGCCTTTCAGGTAACGTCGCTGTGCTGGCACCATACGAAGAAGATTCTGGCTGTAGGCTGGGAGAGTGGAGAGATACTGATCTGGAATGGAGCCGAGATGGGACTTGATGAGGGAGCCGGCCTTCATAAGTCTCCTGTGACTGTGATGGGCTGGAGTTCTAATGGATCTCGACTAGTATCAGGAGATAAGGTAAGGCCACACGGATATTTGTTAATAACCCTGCAGTGCAAATTCAAGAAATACGGTTTGGGTCGAAATACTGTGTATTCATTGCATGCATGTTCCTAGTAAAACAATATAAGTTATATACTGGGCCTCATTTTCTCTAGCCAAGAGTTTTATTTCGAGCTACTCTGCATACAACCCTTGATGGATTGATGGCATATAAATTGAATTACAGCGACCCTCACTGGCGGATAAAATGACAAAATTTCCAGTTAAAGTGCCGATAACATATGTTAAGTGTTATTCTCTAGTTTTGACCATTGGTTTATATTTGTAAAGCACTATTGGCATATATACAGAGATTTGGTGTAGGGGTGGGTACATATCCAATACTCTCATTGTCATTGACTTGGTGGACTTTCCCAAACATATCCTTTTTTCGAAAATGCTTCCCCCACTTTCATTTTTGACTATCATTGTCATTTTTACTAGCAGAGACCTCTCGTCGTAACACAGCATTTGATTGGTTGCATAAAAGTTCCCACACAACCAATCAATCGCTTGGCAGTAGCATTTGGTTATAAGTGCTCGATCTGTCAATTCTTATAATACAGAGTAGCATGGAATAAAATCCTTGACTAGTGAAGATGACTGGCAGATAAACTAATGATACATGACAATCTGTTGGTTACAAGAAGTAAACACTGCAATCTATCGTGTAGAATATAAGGAATATAATGTTCTGTGTGAATGTTTGATCACAACCATTCTTTCAGTATGTATCTTTATTTGCAGCCATTGTTGACAATTAAAGGCAAAAGACGTATCTATTCAATATCTTATATGTTATAGTTTTTATAAATGGAATTTGCTGGGCATTTTTAACGTGAAAGTCACAGCACATGTACATTTGTACAAATAGTTGAGGAAGGAAAATGCGCATCGTCCTTGTCTTTGATTTGAAAACACACAAAGAATTCCAGAATGTTTTGTAAAACTGATTCACCTTGGATAATGTTGTTTTGTTTTTTTTAGTCTGGAAATGTGATTGTGTGGAGAGCTGATGGTCGGGGTCGCTTACAGCCTCAACCTGTTGCTCAGCACACTGTACAGGAGCCACTCACACAGATTGTCTACAAACCACCCCCACCCTCGGACTCTTCCACGTAGGTTCTTATTGTGGATTATAAAGATATAAAAAATTTCTCTGAAAATGTTTCAAATTCCATGCCATAGTACTGACCCTTTAGTGATATAAATACCACACTTTCTACACTGGGAAAAGTGTTTAAATATATAAAGAGCCATATAGTACATTGATGCTAGGTATTGTTATTTGATATACCTTAAAATTAGTGGGGGTTTTTAATAGCAAGCAAACTCATTTTGCCCCTGCATTGTCTGACTTACCATGGCTAGGTCCTTGTTCAAATCAACCATCCAGTCAAACATGGAATCTGGTACTCTAACCTGCTTTTGTCTATAAATTATCAGGAAACACTTTGTTTTCATTTGACATTTTAGTGACATCAGTCAGTTAGCTCGAGCGGCAGTCAGTGGGGATGAGAGTGCTCTAGATATGTTTAACTGGCAGAAAGGGAAGACTGGCTCAAAGTGGATCACAGGCCAAACCGATTGTCTTACATTCTTTGTGGGAGGGGCCAGTGGTAAGTGTTTTGAAGATAAGTTTTCTTCCCTTGTAAACAACTATAAGTAAATTACCCATGATGTTTCCTATCTATTTGGAAATCTAGGCTGTAACAATGTTTTTGTTGAGTACTGCCCCACCCTGTCATCTTTCACTTTGGTTTGATGTTAATAAATATACAGTTTAAATGTCAACCCACCTTTAAGATGATTATTGTCTCATGTGACCTGCATCCAGCAATTCCTGACTAGGGGTCTTTATCCGTTGGTTTATTCTTGACTAGATGTCATCTAAAATTATTTGTTTGCTTATTCCTGACTGAGGGTTTGTAATATTATCTGTTTAGTAGTTGTGGACTGAGTGATCTACTATTATAATTTCAATTCTTATCCATTTGCTTATTGCTCAAGAGCAGTAGAGAGTCCATTGTGTTTGATTTAACACTGTAACAGTCTTGCTTTTTATCTGTGACAGTTGAACTGTTAAAGATGCAATCTTGACATTGTCTGCACAGGTTATAAACTTCGTTGCGATTGTCTCTGTCGACATTTATCTAAATCTGACCTATACTTTGTAGTATGTAATGTTATTTGTTGTAGGTGGTGTTTACTATGTGAATGAAGAAGGGAAATGTCTCCAATGTTTCTCTCTTGATAACAACATAAAACTCTTACTCTATTATAAAGAGAAGGAGATACTTGTCACAGTAACTGACAGTCTTCTCTTAACTCAGCACACTGTTCTACCTGATGGGGAACTCAGTGAAATATTAAAGGTAATTTCCATTTTTACAAATATTATCTCTACAAACCCGTAATTGTTTTGAATTCCTATAAATATATTTGCCACATCATATGGTTATAATATTGGTAGACTGGTAGTATGTTCTGAGCCCAGTCATGCTATCTTCAGTTAACACTGGAAGAAGATTGTGTTTTAGGCAAAGCAAACACTCTACATTTTGTGTTAGTACACGGATGTCATATTAGTCTAATACTTGTGAGTACAGTCTTTAAAACCAGGGATAAAGCCTTCATTACAGAAAAACTAACAGTCCAACTTTCACTTGCTATTGTTAAGACTTCGGTACAGGGTATTACTCTCTTACAAAAATAGCCTATTCTAACATATTGGTTGATAAATAATACTATAATTTGCTGTGATTTTCTCCAGGTGAAGCTGAGTGGTCGTTCAGAAGACTCTCAGATAGTGTGGGCTGGCCCAGGTGTACTAGCTACAGCTACTGGTGAATCTGTCCTCAGGTAAGAGCAATGTCACATTTAATGTTAAACATCCTGATAGCACAAGACAGACTCTTTATCAATACAATAATGTAATCAGTATAATTTAAATTGTGCAAAGATTTACTGGTTTGGTCCATTTGTCGACCCTCAGGTGGCTCCGACAATCGCGGGGGTGGCTTTTACAAGGTTTCTTCCCGGTTTTCCACCGTAGGCCAGGACGATGTGAAGTGGACAATCCGTCGTCATATAAGTGAAATACCCTTGAGTACGACGTTAAACCTCAATCAAACAAACAAACGAACGCACCAATTCATTTGAAACTTATGCTACTTTTCATTTTTTTACCTACACCCCTTTATAATAAGGAATCCCTATCTGAAATATCCTTCGCCCATGTGGTGCAGATTGAGAGAGATTTCTGTTGCCCTGGTGCTCTCAGAGATCTTATGGTCTCCACCAAAGGGACTGATTGACCGTGATACAAGTGCTTGTAAACAGCATAACTCCTTTTGTTGATTTTCAATTATCTGAAGATTTAAACAAGACTTCCAATTCTTTAGTGAACCCAAAACTTTCTTTGCTGTAGGTTACGCTGTTAGTTTTATGTTATGTTTGTTTACTTCCCTCAGGGCAAGGTTATAATTACCTGTCTGGTTTCACCGGAAGTTACATCTTAGATACGTTTATTTCAATGACAGAATGTTTTGTGGCGGATGTTTGAGAAAAATAAAAGAGATATCCGATAACTTTGTCAGGAGAAGGCTATTTGTCAAAAACGCCGTGCCCGGGGCCGTGGTTCAGTGGCTAGTGCGTCGGCTTACTGACCCTCCTTCAATATATCACTTACAGGTTCGAGTCCCTGTATTTGAAAGAGACATACGCTGTGGCTTCGGCAATCGCGGGGTGTAGTCATGAGTTTTTCTCTCGATTTTTCACCGTAATTAAGTAGTGCAAGGAGCTGTTGCTATAAAGGGCCGGTTTCTCGAAGAACTATTAAATTTAATCCACGACGAGGTCTATATAATCTTTAATTAACAATTTAACCTAGTGTTTCATGATCATCATTATTAAAGCTTAGGCGCGAATAGCCCCGTGAGGTTGCATGCGCCAGCAAACCCAAACAACCGTACCATGTATACTATGCCCCTTGTTTTAGGGCTGTAACTAGGGTTGTGTATCGCACCATTGTTAGGGTTGCAGTTTATCATTTATTATTTACAATGACATTGAGGGAGTTTGCATTACCAGTGCGCTTGCGCGCCGTCATATGAATTAAATAACATAACCCTGGTCATATAACCTCAATTAAGTAAACACACAGGCGTCATGTCAACCGTGGAGGAAAATTTATTTTCCAACAGATATTTATATAAAACACTCAACATTATGCTTTTTCCGTTGTTATTGTCTAAGGCACCACTTTCATATAAGTGAAATGCACTTGAGCACTATACTATAGACACCTATTAAGTAATCAATTTAAGATGTGAAATTTTCAGTTAAAGTTTCTTCATGATTGTGACTCGCCTACTCACGCATGCGCAGATCGGTATACTAGACTAGTAGTATATTACTCTAGTAGGTGCTTTAAATTTCCTTTCATCCTGTTTCATTTCAATTTTGTGTGAATATTTTTCTAAAATACCTACATTTTGCATCTGTTCGGCTGTATCGCTTTGTTAGCGCCGAGTCGTCCATAACATGTTGTCATGTTTATCGCTCGGGCTATACCCGTATTTATGTAGTTTTGACACAGCAGCCCTTTTATAGTATTGCTGTCTTATTCTGACCCGTTTTGTTAACAAACTGAACACATGGTAGTGTGCACCAAAGGCTCTTGTCAATGAAAACGAACTGGTCGTTATTCGCGAAGACTGAGACGGTACATGAACTGTCTCAGCTCATCCCTAAACTTGCGGCCCAAAACACAACATACCAGAAAACCTGTTTTATACCCCCTTGTGAATATCACATTAAACCACGTGCATTCTTACATCAACTGAATACACGAAAAGGACTTATTCTGAAGAATGGTGTTGAGTCTAGGGTTATGTAAAT
>JAVFBX010190314.1:0-13477 GCA_034783855.1 Mopalia kennerleyi | reverse complement strand
CAGCCTGGATGAAAGTCTATCCAAAAACACTAGTTGCTTAACTCTAGGCGATAAATTCAGTATATTATACAATATTTGACATATTTTTCTTATGTGACGTCACGACTTAACTAGGTCATCTAGAAAAAATCTGAACCGTAGTAACGCGAATGTACACAAAAATTCAAAACCGGCGCTGTAGCGGTTACCGAGATTCGCGAGTTCAAAAATCGGTGGAATTATAATAATAAACAGAACAGGAACAATAGTCTTCCGACGATAGTCGGAATCCTAATGAATAGCCCTTTAAATTTATGGACGCTTTATAAAAGCTGCATGAGATTGCTGCTTCCATAAAACAATGGAAAGGTTCTGTGTTTTTGTTCATTCACTACTTAACAACTGATTAATTTGTTGTGAGGTATCATGTAGTGAGCTGTCTTAATGCGTTTACTTCCAACCATGCCATATCGCAGACAAACGTGTTGTGAATCAACGGGTGTACATATGCTGTACAATGTATACACGTAGAGGCATTCTTGTTTTTAGACCAGCTCGGGACATGGATGCGAATCAAAATGTATATCGTCTAGTCTACCTACATCGTGTTTGGCATGTGACAACGGGATGATTCCTGTGACATGATTTACGAGAAAAAAAATAACTTTGTCACACCAACATGTTGAGGTTTCACAAAGTCGTGCGAATTTGAGAAAATTCGTTAATACACGAGGAAGATAAACTTACGTGTTACATAATGCACGCTGTGTTGTCTTACTCAATAAAATGTCTTGTCAGTGAACAATATGGCAGGAGGCGATTGACAGGGATATTCTGCGCTCTATACTTTACCGAAAGTATTCATATCTTGCTTAGAGGCAATTTAATTTATATATGTTTGCTTTATTTACTAAATCTCTTGGAAGGCTGTATCAAGACGTTTATTTTTTATTGCACTATGCTTAATTTGGGAACAAATCAAGATGGATTAAAGCATTACGCTACAAGATCCGATTTGAAAAAGCGATTTAATTTGTTGAAAATGTACAGGTTGCTATTTTGTATTTCCCTCGCTTTGAACCAATGTCAAATAGCTGTCAACTATGTAATCAGTGGCAATAGTGCAAATAATATCCAACATGATTTGGATACGTAACATTATAACATACGCATTTCTCTAGCTTTCATTTTACCTGGTCGGATTTGTTGGGGCAAGAACCATTTATGAATATCCATATCCAACTGTACGCGTTGGTGCGCAGTAATAAGGCAACGATCACGGTATTGATCAAACTTCCTGAATGCGTGTGGTCCGTCGTTAAGATTACACCACCATTCTCAATAGAGAAACCGTCCCAAAACCAGATAGCGCACTAACTAGCGACTCTCACCTACATACAGTTTCAGTACATTTTGGCATTGGATCATATATTTTCTCAAGTTGTATACAAAATACATCGTAACTCAGTGTTCAAGACGATTTCAGTGTCCACAGTTATGATACAGAAACCCGCCCTCCTAATCCTTGAGCTTCTTTTCTGAACTTACACGGCTTAACATATATTTTGCTGTTCTGGAGATCATTTTAGTTTACGTTGAACGTAACTGTCATGGCAACACTATGTCTTCACCGGTCATCATGGTTATTACGTTTAACGTAAACTAAGAACGCTTGGTGAAACGACCCCCTGGCATCGAATAAACAATGACATTTTCTAGCGATCTATATCATTTTAAGTAGCTACAGTTACATGTCTGCTCTCCTGTGCGCTTAGTTACTACACTTCAAGGTTATCTGCCAGAAGTGAAACGACCTACGTAACCCTAATCTCAATTTACACTAAAATCACGCGGATGAGACCCGACATCAGGTCAGGGTGAAGGTTGTATTTCTTTAGCTCTCAGAAAACAGTATGGACAAACAAACAAGATTTCCGCCAGTGGTACTACGGTTTTATTTTGAGATAATCAAATCACAGATGTTTTGTAGCTTACGGGGATGGAACTGGAAATATGGGGAGAGAAAGATTATTGTGTTTATAAGAAATCATCAGCGGCGTTTCATCTTCAAGGTGTTCTAGACAGTATGTATAGATTGTCTGCAGATAACACACCAGCCTATATCCCAGTAAGTCCGAATCGCTGTTAACACGACGCTATAAGTAGTTTTCTGGACAAGCGAATCTTCTGTGCTTTTCTATGCTGTTTTACAATATGCTGCCATTGTCTTACTTCTTAGTGTTTAACTCTCTCTTCTTTCTCCCATAACTTCAAGTACATTACAAAAATTGTAAACCAACCCAAAAACAATGGATATATACCGTGGCATATGGAATGTTGGTCTTTTTTAAAGTTATTTTTGGTTATTAGAGGTATACCGTTCATGTAAGGAGGAATCACAAATGGATGCGAGATTTGCACGATCAACTATCTAAACATAGTCACATGTCCGTCAAATCATATACGTTGAAGTTCACGAAATGTACGAGATTTTTGTTTACATGAATTATATTACATATTAGAACCAGGTAATTATTTCATCGCGCTTTAGTACTAGTTGCTCGAAAGGTAATTAAACGCTGACACCGGATTCACTGGCTTAATATAGGGAATTGGAGCCAGACCTTTAACATGGTATAACGCCATATAGTAACGGATTAAATATACAAATATGATACTTGGAGAAACCTGTCCAAGATAAGTAATCGGATAATAAAGTGTCGGTAAACAACAACGAATCTATAGTACGACGCGACTTCATTTCATTTGGAAATCTTTCACTCATCGGAATGGCACGCCGTTATAACGGTAGAAACCAAACAGATGGAAAACAATCAGCGATTTTATTTATTTATAATATTTATTGTAAAATAACAACAGCCATAGCAGTGTTATACATATACATGTAGCATACATATAGCCAAAATTGATCAGTTAACTTATCTCTATATCGGTTGGCTTGGTTGACTGACCACTCTTTCGACTCAATAGTGACTAATGGAAATCATACAATCGATCTAACCTAAATATATAAAGTAGATGCAGAAGTTTCCAGATATAATTTTAGAAAAGCATCACATTGAACACTCTGGAAAATCTTATTTCTTCCAATCAAAAGTTTTCAAAACAATTTTCTCGAAACAAAAGAAACTACCAGAACAGTGGGATTATTATATTATGTTATCAACAAAGCTGGAAATTTATCAAAGCCGCAAGACAGGCACGTTGAGGTCTTTGAGGAACAATTCTTGAGGCAGGCTAGAATGTCTGGAAAGTTCTACTATGAACCAAATTGCTCATTCTAGTGTTTGTTTTATTGAAGTTTTACCTCATATTCAAGGCTATTTCACTTATATGACGACGGATTATCCACTTCACTCTGTTCCTTGCCTATAAGCGGTAGACCACTGGGAGGAAACCTTGTAAAAAGCTTCTCCGCAATGGCCGAAGACGTATCGCGTGACTCAATCGAAGCCCGATGATCAACAGACGGACTTCATCCCGTGAACGTTACATCGATTGTGTGTCTGTTTGATTGGGGTTTAACGTCGTACTCAAAAGGTATTTCACTTATATGACGACGGATTGTTCACCTCACACTGTTCCTTATTATGGTGGAAAACCGGGAGGAAACCTCGTAAAAACCACCCCCGCGATTGCCGGAGCCACATCTTGTGACTGATTCATATACCAGAGGGTCGACAGACGGACTCGATCCCGTGAACGGTACATCGAAGTACGCGTTAGAAAGCGCACCCGCTAACCACTACGCCACGACCGTGGGCCCCTGGGTAAGACCGCAGTAAAACTTTATCAACTGGATAATTGCTCCTCTTGTTTCATAGAAATAATCACAATTTAAGACAGTTTATCGCATTGTACCTGTATATTGTTTCAGTACAATACATGTGAGCCTGGCCGCTATAATCTTCGCTGGAATCCCTACCAACAGAACTCGGTTTCAGACGTCTGGAAGGCAACACTAAGCTGATATATCTATATACTGCGTTTTGTCATTCTGGCGTACGGGTGCTTTCCTTCAACCATTTTGCTTGCCCGCCGACTTATAAGTAAATTAATTTAAGTACCGGTACCGCACTACACCCTAATAAACATAATATAGGATACTATGTAACAAAACTTCGCCACAGGACAAAAATAATGGTTTGATGACTGTGCCCCCCCCCCTCCCCCCCCATTCACCTCCTTAAATAATCACCCAATGATATACAATACATTGTAGGAAGGTTAGGCGACAAGATGCTCACGATGACCATCAGACGCAACACGAGTAGATTAAATCAGATCTGAAATAGGGTTGTGGTTAAAACTGATGTCAAGACACGTTGGACACTGGTATGATGTTGTTGCGCTGGTTTGTTTGCTTGATAGCGCTTTAACAGAGACAACCCAATAGGTACATGTATGATGTGCCAGGTAACGGACAGCAAACGTTGTCATCATAAAATACAGAGCAAGGCAATATATTATGCAATAAAACAATCTAAATTTCAATATTGTGTTCTTTTGGTTCAGCTTCACCGCTGATAGAAGTTTTGTTTTGCGGGCAAGTGTCATGGATGAGATCCTTCAGTAAATTCAACTTTTGAATATTTAGTACTTGGAATAAAGTGTCAAGAGTTGTACGGATTCATTTGAATTCTGTTAAATATATTCCCGATCTAGACCGCTGTTAAACCAGTGCTCTTATTACAGCATGGCACGGTATAAGAAAATGACATAACCATCCTGCATCAACGTGATTCACGTGGAAAGCAGAATTCCAATAAAACACGTATACACGCATTGCCTCATATTTACTCGAGTGGCTGAGAAATGTGACTAGCTGCTGATCTGTGTTATTCAATATGACCGCCCAACAGGGTTGATCTTTAAGTAAGCCGTTGGAATGGTATCCAAGATGAGAAACACTTACAATGAGCCAGTGAACTCAATCCTCAACAAACACCTAGGATCAGACAGCAAAATAAACAAAACATACAAAATGGATTTTATTTTGGTTGCAATCCATTAATTGTCACATCATTTAATTTACACAGAAATAATCTCCTTGTATTAGTTGGTTTAATGTATATACCTGAGATATATGGGGAACAATGTAACGAAAACACATTACGTTACGTGTGGGACGGTATGTTCATTCACAACACTATTGGAAACACATCAAGTGCCAGAGAGAGTGATAAAGGTAAAGACAATGACTCGAGATGAGAATGGATTAATCGTTAGCTCTTTGTTCTATCGTTTGTCAGCAAACTAAGAAAACGCTTCAGTATTGTGTGAAAATCTATAACAGGAGTCGATGGCCCATCAACCTGTCTGAAGACATTTGTCAACATGTACCCTTTACGATCAAGTGGATATAAACGAGAAATTGATTGCTACCTTAATGCACACACTGAATAGAAGATGCAATAAAATACCAAGCGATCAAACACAGCTGAAAGAATATCGACTGATAGCTAACATAGCATTAGTTTTTGTACCAGACAAAACATATATTCAATATCTTAGAATTGGAAAGGATCAAAACAACCCTTATGGTATAGTGACATTTACGTATTATGCATGATTATAGAAACAAAATGGATCTGTCTAAACATGTTTGCTTCTCGATAACCTAACGGGTAATCAGTAAACACTTGTGTTCTTAATTTACCTCTAGCCTCTTTAAAAAAAAATCAAACATTGGATACGTGCAATAGCTTGTTACCTATGTCAATACTCAATCAATATGTTCAATTGACTTGTTTGTTTTCTGTATTGAATGGTGATGATATTGTCACAAGAGTTCCTTATCGCCGTTGATTCATTGTTTCACAACGCCTTTGAAGTTGAACAACTCGATAAAGTTATACTGACACTTCGAATTCACGTAACTGCAGGGGCCGATACGTGCTTGATTTATTTCATGTTCCCGTTTTTCTTCGATAAAATCGTATCGAGTGTTATTGCGTTCATTCAAATAAAGAGTTTTTATGAAGTGTGTAAGTGCAGGTATTTTTAACCCAGCTGTCACCTTGACATACGATGCTTTGACTTTTGTTTGGCTTTGCAGACATTGTAGCTGAGCGCGAAAAACTTTAATGTATTCTGTATTCACCTTATATATCATTTGCATTATTTATAATATACTTCAAACCAAATTAAACCATTGGAAAAGAATATAATTTTGGCAAAAACCTCATAATTATTCAAATTTGATACCTCTTACTGCTAAGGCGAGACCAAATTTGTCTTGATTTATATTAACATGGGGGTTTATTAGTTAAGAGAAAGCATGTTTTGCATTGAAAACCAAAATATAGAATCTACATGTAAAATCTATCAGAATTTCCCCGAACCTTTTTTAACCTGCAATTTTTTCCAGAACTAGATTCAGCTCTAATCATATCAAAGAAACTGTTATCCCAAAATGACGACAATGCCGTTAATATTCACTTTCAAAACGACACAAAAGTCACATAACTTGTGGTGGTATGCTTTGACGGTGTGCCAGCCCAAAGGCTGGTGGAACCCACCCTCGACGTCAATGGAAATATATATGCAATACAGGTCAAGTGCAACACAAAGACCTCACTACAAATCTCCTTCGTGTAGCCGTTCAGCTGTTCAGTCACCAGCAAAACAATACTGTATTCATCCGAAGCGTATTCTGTAACCGAAATAATGTTTTTCAGTATCTTTTTCTCGGAAATTCATAATATTTTGATATGATAAAATGTATTGTTCGTCACGGTGAGCATAGAATCTGTTCAACATATCGCACGGAATGGCACGCAACGTACTATACACATAAAAGGCTAATCAGTTTACAGACAGAACACTTGAATCGACATATATTGTTAAGGAGACCTGGCTACGCAAAAACAAACTGCACTCAAAGGATAGATATTTTTATCATGTTGTACTTAGCGTTGAAAATAAACCAGACGGGTCTAAAATAGCGCCGCGTATAATGTCAAACATATGCAGTTATGTGCCAATAAATGCCGACGTGCCATTCATTTCTAGCCACTGAATAAATATACATCATCTGGTTTGAATTGAATGTAATCTTGGGTAGTAAATGTAACCGCCATATGATACACTGTACATCAAATACAATGTAAATTTAATTAAGAACAATTTATATAACATACAAACAGTTTCTTAAATCTTATTCAACGAGACCCGCGGCGCGGCCCACTTGTTTGCTTGTTTCCCACTAATCATACTCGGATGTACTTCTCGCGAATTCCAGTCCGTCTGTCGCCCTCAGGTACGTTTTAATAGTGAGTCACGATATGTTGCTCCGGTAATGGCAGGGATGGATTTATAATGTTGTATCTGCCCTCTTCGGCACCGTATTTAAGTGAGGAACAGTTTGAAATACAGCTACATCGTCATATAAATTATATACAATTGAACACGACGTTAAACCCCAAAGGAAAAAAAAAATGTCAATGTATGGTAAAAAACACGCAAGCTGCACCGACAAAAGAGAAGCAATGAATTTTACATGTTTACATCTGTATCTGCTATATCCAAAAGTGAAATACTGTTTACGCGTGAAGAGACTAATGGCTTGATTAGTTGTCAATGTCTCAGAATCACAATAGAAACATATATTTAACAAAATCTTATTCACAAAGCAGGTCAGAAGGACTGATACCAAAATTACGACAAAACTTATTTCCATACATTCAGTTCATTCATGGTGATACACAGTATTACAATATGCAACATGATAATTCTAATACATATGGGAAAGTTAGGATCTCCTAGTGAAAATTCTAGCTCGCAATTATCGACCTCGTTAATGATTCACGAGTCAAGACGACCTAATGCTGTCAGTACTGGACGTCATGGTGATTACGTCCAACGTAGGCTACGCTTGTTTCTTAAGACAGGTCCCTGGATGTATGAAGATTGTTTGCCGATGCTGGGCTTTGTTTCATAAAGCGATCTTAGCTTACGCAAAACGTAATTACCATGGCTACTAGTACTGAAGACCTAATGTTGCCATGGCAGTTACGTTCAACGTAAGCGAAGATCGCTTTGTGGAACGGGCTCCTGAGTTGTATGATGCGCTTACTGCAAACCGAACAATACAGATTTGTATTAGATCAGTAAACTAAATATGTTATCTGTGAGAAAAGCACGCATGTACAAATCTTGCCGTTGTGTTATCGCCTGCCCTTATCTACGCTCAAATAGTATAACGTTTTGAAAAATGACGATTGTTAAAATAAGGTGCCAATGATAACAAGACTTGTCTGGCCGAATATGCAATTCTACCAGTTAAAACGAACAAACATCTGGACCGTGTTTCAAACAATATATGCTTAGAAAAGATGAGCTGCATGCAGTCTTTGTCGGGAATTCTTTCTGTTTTCCTTTAACACGACGACTTGTCGAAGATATGCTCCTTATGTTTTCTCTGACGCCTTATCTTCTCAGCGTGTGTGTTGAGTTCCTTTGATCATTTTGTTCAAGATACCCTAGTAGTAATAAATGTCTAATTCTAAAACTACATGAATTAAGTTATAAAATATATTGGTTTAGCAATTGGTTAAAGGAATAATAAAAGTATAAATTCCAAAAGACTAAAAAGAGAAAACGAAAATATGTATCAGATTTCTTATGCCCAAGGATAAACCTCAATATCACGAAAAGATGCCTGTAATATGTCATAATGAGACCTAAAATACCCCCCCCCCTCCGCCCGTCAAAATAAACCGACCACCAAACAAAAAACAGCGATTACAACTACCATTAATCTTATGATCACAAATTCAATTCTACTACCGGGTTACCTTACCTTACCCATGACAGCGACTCTAAGTTATCTAAAATCATCAAAAATAACATTCTTAAGTGATTATCATTTATCCGTTATGTCATATGCAGAATCAAAACGCCTTAAACGTGAATTTTATTACATCTCGCCTTAACCTGACGGTACAACTGTAAGTCCCGGAGGGGAAGAGCAATCGCGATATTATTCAAGCCTTCAGTGATTTATACGTGTAATGTAATGTTATACGACCATGTTTATTGGCCCTAAAGCCATCACAAAAAGTTATATAAATGATGTTATATATGGATTTATTTTAAAGGTTACACAATAGTTACATATCTGCATACAAATCCGTTTTGTTGTCGGCCCATTTACCATAGCGCGAAAACTCGTTTTTATGAACAAGCCGATATTCCAAAATATCCTATTTTATCGGGAAGCGAACATAGGGAGAAATTTTATTTGAAACTGAAGTTTCATTACAGTTACCAAATTAGGATATATTTGTATTGTAGAGAACAATTGTGCTGGCTCCACTGGGATTCGAAGCCGGGGCATTGGCTAGCAATATCGTTTGTCTAGCTGTTTAACTTCGCTGAATCTCCAATTATGTGCATTTGTTTGATTAGGGTTTACCGTCATAATCAAGGGTATTTCACTCATGTGGCGATGGATTGTCCACTGCACACCCTTCCTTGCCTAATTACGACGGAAAACCGAGAGGAAACCTCGTATAAACCACCTCCGCCTTAGCCGGACCTACACCGTGTGACGAAGAGGGTCGACAGACGGACTCGTGAACGGTGAATCAAAATACAATCAGTAAGCACTCACGCTAACCACTAAGTCACGACCTCGGGCCCCTCAAAGTATCTTGAAGTTGTGTTTTCAAATGATTAAACTTAATGTTAAAAGTAATACTTGATTATCGCTTTAAAATAAATGCTTAGTTCACAGGACTGAAAGCTTTATTTAATTTTAGCTTATATTTTGTGACTTGTACATAATTTATCAATTGGAAGCAGTAGCATGAGTCGATATACGCATTCACTATATTAATCTGTTCTGTTGAACTGTGGTGATATGCATTGCCAATATGTGTTTCAGGGTTTTCTTTCTCGATAGGTTATTATTTTAATACTACATTACTTTGTATCATCATTAATAAAACCCGATGGTGACACACATTTAAAATCTGACAATCTTACCGACAATTTCATAAGTGGGACCCCGTTTCTATATAAATTAGCCATAGATATCGTTACACATGCACTGGTTAAATAGACGATATTACACATTGAAGTTTTATAACCATAAATGTTGCTCAAGTCAATAATGAAAGGATAACCCACTGGACACTTCGCATCTCACTGACAATATTTATACTGTATTCAAACTCCGCTGTGCAATTTTCCATTTTTTACTTATATTAACAATAAACTCATAATTATAACAAGTTTATCGATCCGTTGTGATCATGACAATGTCAGAATAAGGTGTGGACTACTTTTGAGATTCATACCCCTGAATAGTTTAACCCCTCTATTTCTCACTGTCACAAGCATTAAAGTGATATGAATATTCGCTACTCTCGAAGGTTATTATGTTGTACATATATTTGCTAAGTCACATTGTCATAACATTTATCAGTCCCTCTACTCGTCAAATGAACTATGTTATGCAAAGGAACTTACATTTGTGCCATTCGGTTCTTTGCTGGTCACACCGGAGTACTCACAAACGTGTAAGCTAGGCGGCCGAGGGCATGGCTATGTTTGGACAAGAATGAATTTGACTTTTCTTGCTTTTCTGTTGTTGATCTATGAAAGCAATCCCCTCACTTTCACTTATGAAATTCGTTTTTAAATATATAGCTCTGAATGCAAGATATGTGTGTTTGAAATAGAAGGACATTAGCTGAAGTCCTCCATTTATTTGTCAAAGCGAAGAGAGCAAACGCGAACAAGATTAACCTCAACGAGAAATGACAAGTTTGTTTACACTGCAGTGAAATATCACTTCTATAATGTGAAAATCATGACATTTCATTTTTGGGAAAGGATCGAGGTGATGTGTGTGTTATATGTTTTTGTTTTATCTACAAGGGACAACAGCTGACGATGTAGGCTATTTGTAAAGTATCGTGACATTTTTTTTTACTTGAACCGAACGTAAACTAGATTCGAAACCGCTTTTCTACTCTTGGCAAATATAAAAATAACGGATCGTTTGCAGCTGGCGTAAGAACACTATTATGAACTTCCGTTTTGTAACCCTCGAATATAGTTCTTGCTTAAATGGTGTGTTGTCTTCTTTTATTTGTTGTGCTCCTGGAAATTTGTTTTCGGCGGAGTCTTTGGTATTGATGTGAAGTAATTGAGTGGCGGTTTCTGGTCAGTGTAATATTATATGTGTGCGTGTGTGTGTGTATGAGGGGGGGGGGATTCTTTGTTCATTTAATTGTGATTTAACCCCGCACTTAAAGTTAGTTCAAACATATGACGGCGTTCCAGCACAATCAGTGGAGGTAGCCACCCAAGACTATATAATACCCGATCTCTCGCAGTTGATCTCTCAATGACTTATAACAAATCCCGTCGACGACAATTGCGTTTTCCCAGACACCTTGTTAACTCTGTAGACCTATGATTAATGGTAAACTGTTTCCAGAATCCGTTTAATTGGTCGCCATCTGAGAATTTCTCCGATCCGCAGGAGAGTTTATAGAACTAAGGCAGGCATATTCATACACATTGGCGCAATTTGAATTCGATTACCGCAACACACAATCAATCAAAAATTGTGAGTTACTTCCTTTTATGGCTAACCGAGACGAATTTTTTCTTTTTATTCTTGTTATTCTCATCGTTTTTCGATAACTATAAGCCAACCAGTAACGAGTAAAGTATAGGAAATGTAAAATAGGATACCATCCGCTGATTAAAGATATCCATTTCCAGCGATTTGGATGAATTGGTTGAATTTTCATTTCTTGCCATCTACTAGTATTCTTAGTTGATACTAATTGAACCAAAATTCGCCTTCAAATGTCAACTTCAAAGCTAAATAATTTCAGAATAAGCTTCAAAAAAAAGTTGTATGCATAGGTGTTCAAACTCCAGAAAAGAACACAACTAAATGTGATTTACGCCATACACTTGAACGATTACTTTTTTACATGGTGTTCTAAACTTTACATTTCACGCATTGTACACAAAGTAATGAAAAACACTTCAAAACCGTTTGTATTAACCATATTTCTGTAACCTGCCCTCTGTACGTGTTCACAACATCCTGTTTGCACAGGTCTCGTGGTATTTGGTATACAAGTAGAAATGTTAACTCAGTGAGATCTCACACTGAGCAAGACGGATGATGATCGGGCAAAATCTGTCAGGCACATGTGTTAACATGATAGTAAATGGTACACGACGCTATGTTATCTATTGGTCTTATCTACACGCAATGTTGTGAGAAGCTCGCGGAAGGCTTGCCTTCAAACAGAACATTAATTCTCGCCCCACATTGTGATTCTACAACTTACAAAGTCCCGCTTAACCCCTGGGTCGAGTTTGAGGAGAATACTTTTTTTGGAGCGGATAGTGAAGATAATATACTCGTTTTGCATTGGGCAAGGACCATAGCAAATTGGCATTAATTTCGGCATTGGTATACGTTAACTACTAACATTTTCCGGTCACAAGCCTTGGTGGCAATCACATGGATACTGCCCACTGGCAGAGGGCAGTATGTTTCGAGTATGTATGAACTTGCATGAATGAAAAGTAAACAGATATGCATGAAAAAAGTCATCATTACTGAAATTAATAAGGTTTTGGTGGCCTATTACGTAACCTCAATCTGGATATCGTATTCGTACCGAGGCATCCCAACAATCATTCATGTTGGCAGTCGTTTTAAATTATCTATGTCACGTGCTGTATTATCTGATGTAAATTGCCTTAGACTGAGCAAGATAAATGAGTTATCTTATGACCTAATAACGCACTCACCATTTTGTCTAACATGCTGTAGATATCCCTATTTTCGCACTGTGCAAGTCAGCTTGGGGTATAGGGACTTCTCTAATAGGTCTCCCAACATAATACCCCTATAAATATGGCAGGAGGTTTGAGTTACAGGGTGACGTCCTATTGCAACAAATAAAACCAAGTGTTTATTTCGAGGTAAAGCAGCGTAAACCCACCAAAACAGTAACATTAAAGTAGAGTAAACTAAACTAAAATAAACCGAAATATTGAATCACCATGTATCCATGTGTATCTTTTATGGGAGTTGTTAGTTTACTCTACTTTGTGAAACTCATCTGTGGGAATAATGCTAGTAACAAGGATGTCCGATTAGAGGCAAAGACTGTTTTATCCACAAATTAAGACGGATTTTGTTTACTAGTATGTGTTTTTTTATGAAAATCCCGGCTATATTTAGGATTTGATTTCAAGCCCTCATCACACTCCTGATAAAAAACAGCGAGTTTCAAGCTGAGACACACTATAATATTATATGAGCCATGGAAAACCTTGGTTTTTTAACGAGGATAAACAGATCGCAATTTATAGCTGTGTGCCTTTGTTATAGTGTTGAAAAACATTGTCGTCATGGAATGGAAATTAGTATTGATGGCGCATGCAGTTCTAAGGTATTAGAACTATTCGCGCCATTACTTTGCATTAT
>JAVFBX010190313.1:0-24178 GCA_034783855.1 Mopalia kennerleyi | reverse complement strand
ATAGAACGGAGTCGCTGATTGGATGAGAAGTTTATTTGAGATGTGTTTATAAATGCTGTTACATAGCGGCCGATAAACCGGCTGCTGGGGTTATTACTATACTCAGAACAGCCGATATACCTACGTAACTAAATTAAAATAGGTTGAGTTAACTTTAACTTTGATCATTTTATCAGCAAGATGGTGTAGCTGAAACTCTCGTACATGAATTATCTGTCAAGGGTTGTAATACAGAGTAGCTCGGATATAAAACCCTTGGCTAGAGAAGATGAAACGCTATATGAGGGAATGGATGTTTCATATCAAGTCAAATTTTGAAAAAAGTTGTAGGCCCCTATTTAGAGAATGCTTGCTGAGGTTAATGACATTCGTTTTCTTAAAGACTCTTTGCGTCAATATCAGCCATTTCAAATTCCGCTGATTTTTCGCAAATAATTTAATTTATATTAAATGAAGGGTTATGTGATAAATCTGGCATTGATGGCAAATCTTAATTATGATGTGACGGCTGGCCAGAATCAATGTGTGAGGGAAATCAATTAGAACCCAGCAAACACACACTGCACTGTATGATTTTGGTGAACGAAAAAAATTTCACAATGCGTCGGTTTTTCAAAGGAAGTCAAAGGAAGGATTTCAATACATATATCACATTGCCAATGTCATGCACTTAGGGTAGCAGGTGCTTTACCGTTTCAGATTGCTTATTTAATAGCTATTTGTTGAGAAGCCAGCTGCTACTCCTAGCTGCCATTGATTTACACACACGTGATAGGGTTTTATATAGAGAAACACAACAGATTTAGAGGGAATCAATGACAAGGCTGCTTTGGGACTTAGGTTTATCAATTTCACTCCGGTCATAGAATTGACCCATTTGATTAGGGTTTTATGCCATGCTTCATGTAATTCACTCGAGTGATGGTGTGCCAGCCCATTGGGTGTTTGTTGGTTTGTTTGATTGGGGTTTAACGCCGTATTCAAGTCAAGGGTATTTTACTTATATGACGACGGATTGTCCACTTCACACTGTTCCTAGTTTCCTTAATACGGTGGAAAACCAAGAGGAAACCTCGTAAAAACCACCTCCCGTGATTGCCGAGTCACACCGTGTGACTAACTCATATACCTGATGGTCGACAAACGAATTTGATCCCATGAACAGCAAAAAAACCGACGACACTACAGTCAGGACAGCAACAAGACGCAAGATGCAACATTAAATCGACTTTTGACTGATTTGTTTTTAACACCACATTCAGCATGCAGCAGTATGTCAGATACTCAGATATACGCTGTGGTGTGAACCATCAACATATATATATTCAATTTATTTATATAAAATATTTTATATTTTAAGATAATTCCAATCAGTAACGAAATCGGCTTCGAACACAATCAGAGCAACACAATGTTACACAGACCAGCTGGATGTAGAAGTATTGAAATGTAATGAGATATTTTTTATTGTGATACAAAAGTTTTGAAATATTGACATGTATTTATGAAAAATAATTTTTTTGTTCAAGCCGCTATGTGCCATAATATTGCAGACAGGGGCTTAGCCAGAAATTGAAAGTGGGGTGTCCAAAATGGTCATTTTGATTCACTTTTCAAATGACTGGGTGTCCAAGTTTGACAGTTTCCTATCTCCTGCATGTTAAAGTCTCTTTAAACAGGGTGTCCAAATGAGGCAATTGCTCGCTTCAGGGCGTCCACTTGGATGGGTGGACGGGTGTCTGCCCAAGCTCTTGACTGCAGACAACAACAAGCACAATTCAAGACATGGTTAAAGATGGTTACATTTGACCTACATTGTATATAAAGCTATCAGCGCAAACGGATTATTTGTTTGATTGGGGTTTAACGTCATACTCAAGGGTATTTCACTTACATGACAACGGATTGTCCACTTCACAAAGTTCCTTGCCTCATTATGGTGGAAAACTGGGAGGAAACCTTGTAATAAGTTTAACCACTCCCGCAATTGACGGAGCTACATTGTGTGACTCACTCATATACCTGATGGTGGACAGATTCAGGACTCGATCCTGTGAACGGCAAATTGGAGTAGGATTAGTAAGCGCACACGCTACCACTTAGCCATGGTTGCAAGGACATCAGGGCTATTTAAGGAAGTTCTGGTGTAGGGGCCTACTGGTGCACTTCATCAATCACAATGCAATAAAATTGCAACCTAACCCGATTTGGGCTTATCATAAAATCAAAATAAAATTGCATGCTGTACGTCCATTAATCATGTAAACAACTGGCAGGTACTTTGTGCATACATGTAATTGCATTTATCAATAAATTTCTGAACAACAATTTCTCAACATTCAAAACTATACAGTATAGAAAATAAATATTGACATTCCCATGCAAACTTACAATGAAACAGTCCCATTGTAATTCCAGAAGTTAAAATCTCCAAACAAGAGAAATTAAACCATGATGAATTTCTCCAAAGTTATGTAGCATATGGATGCTGCATCCACAAAATGTAAACTCCTCTCAGACTTACAACATTTGAGCACAATAACATAAACTCTGCCACAAGTTAATAGCTAGGGCCATTGTGCAAAAAACAGAAACAAGAGCATTGTGACACCATTATTACTAACAATATTAAAAAAACATTGACAATTTATCTTGACAGAGCAATTCCCAGAATTTCCTACCCACATTTTCAATTAATTTTGAAAGTCAATTAATTTTTGTTTTCAACTTTTTAATCATTTCACAAAAAGTAATTATTTTTTTCTCACGAACATTTTTAGAAATTAACAAATCCAGTACTATGCCTGGCCCATGGAAAACGGGTTAATTATGATGCAGAGGTTGCTCCAAAAACAATACCCCAGTGAGGAGATTGCATGTTCACATCGACATCTACCATCCCAGTAACTTGGTATAATAATTTATTACAACTGTATAATGAAGGTTGAGCAGAAATAATCTATTATAGTCATCTAAATTACATATAATCAACTTTGTCCTTTTCAGTTGTGGCACACATCACACCACTGATAATGAACTAATGCACTTGCTAGTTGCTATGTATATGTATGACTCATAAGGTTATTGAGGTACATGTTCTATTGATATCAAACACAAAGTTTGATTGGGGTTTAATGTCGTACTTTAACGTTATTTCATTCACACAAGGCCTGATGCAGGCCAGGGTTAGCCAGACATCAAAAGTATTGTTTGACTAAGACTACGCCTGGAAAATCATGCGACCATGCAACCGTGGGTCATGTGAAATCCTATTTCTGGTGAACAATTTTTTTTTTTAATTTAAAAAAAATAAAAAATAAATGTTTTTTTTTTTAAATTTTGTTTATTATAATTTTGAATAAAACCCACTTCAATATTGATGTCAAACCAGAAAAAGTTGAATTTATCAAGTTAATCCTATATATAGTACATGATGTTTAAGATTTTTGTTTAACCATAATCGCCATATGTAGAATCTGATGATAAATTTTAAACCTAAATTTAACATTTTTTCCAGGGGTGATTGTGTCCAAAATGGGCTTTTTGCATCACTTTTAAAGTAACTGGGTATTCATTTTGTTTTACAATTTCTCTATCTCATCATCATGCATGCATGTTTAAAATTTCTAAAAAACAGTGTGTCCAAATGAGACAATTGATCAATTCAAGTCAACATCCTCTGTCTAAGCTCTTGAATTGCAGGCTGATTTTCAACCTATTGAATGGGGTTTGGGGGGGCACCTGTTTGGGGCCCATACACTTTACTTCCTCATTTTTTTTAAAGTGAGATATATCTTGCTCCAGTCCTTTATTTCCTTAAAATGATGCATATTTAGTTAGAGGAAAATGATAAAAAATCTAATCAAACAGTTAACTACAGGTACAACGTAATGTGCAAAAACTGTCCATGATTTCACTTGAGGGCCTGTTTTATGCTTCAGTTGGATAGTAAATGAAGGGTACCCATTGTTACCTGGATCAGGTGTCTCCGGCCCTGTCATACCACAGTGTGTTGGTCAGAACTGTGGACTGTGGTGGTCCTATATTTCCTTAAAATGATGCATATTTAGTTAGAGGAAAATGATAAAAAATCTAATCAAACAGTTATCTACAGGTATAATGTAATGTGCAAAAACTGTCCATGATTTCACTTGAGGGCCAATTTTATGCTTCAGTTGGATAGTAAATGAAGGGTACCCATTGTTACCTGGATCAGGTGTCTCTGGCCCTGTCATACCACAGTGTGTTGGTCAGAACTGTGGACTGTGGTGGTCCTATATTTCCTTAAAATGACGCATATTTAGATGTTATTGATCAAAATCGAATCAAGCAGTTAGCTACAGCTGGTAGTTCAGATTAATCACAAGGTATACATGTTCTTAGGATTTTAATGAAGTATGCAGTCATTTACAGGTACTTTACCCTGGAATAAGCCATGATCTCTAAATCCACTAAATTAGGTGCACAAACGGCTATATTGCCAAAATGATCCGACGCTTGAGCGGAAATAGTATTAAGAACCCAAAACACCTGTCAGATGATGGCATAATAAATGCTGAAATACATGTACTGTTTGTTTGATTGGGGTTTAACGTCGTACTCAAGGGTATTTCACTTATATGACGACAGATTCTCCACTTAACAATGTTCCTGGCCTAATTACGCTGGAAAACCGGGAAGTAACCTTGTGAAAACCACCCCTGCGAATGCTGGAGCCACATCGTGTCACTGTGACTCACTCATATTTTATCTGAGGGTCGACAGACGGACTCGATCCTGTGAACGATACATCAAAGTTGACTTCAGTAAGTGCACTCGCTAACCACTAAGCCACAGCCGCGAGCCTGAAATACTGAGTCAAAGGGAAGTTATTGTTTTTCGGAATTAGAGTACTTGTTTATTATGTGAAACAAAATATTGCTTTTTTGATAATTATACATGCTCGCCTCGGCAAACCAAAATGCAACGGGAAAACCTCTTGAACAAAATAATATATTTGTAAACAAGGCGGACACTGGACAATGATGTGATTTATTGGCCAAGCTTTCAGTAATTTGCGGATAACACACGCTTTAAAGGATGTATGGAGGTAAGAAACTATACATTGGCTATTTGGGATAATCAGATTTCTTTTCTTAACGGTGTTTTCGTGAGAAAAAAAGCATTTTGTGGATAATTCCTAGCCAAAAAGTGAGAATCTGAAAGGCAAAGGGCATCTTCCTGTATTCAGGGGGTGCTGTATTGTCAGTAAAGCATGTGCAGGAATATATAATGACGGATCTACCTGGAAACAACATAAGATTTCTCAATTATGACCCTTATGGAGCAAGTTGTGGTATTATTTTATATTTTTGTTTGTTTGTTTGTTTGATTGGGGGTTTAACGCCCTACTTAAGGTAATTTCACTCACCAAGGTCACAGGAAGCTTTCTGTCTCTAACCACTAACTTCTCCTCTCAATTGATTTGTTTGTTCGATCAAGTTTTACTTCATACTTACATGTTACTGTAAGTAACAGAGATTAACACATGATTTATATATATTGACCTAGCATGTTGTTACGGGTCTTGATAACTGCTTTGATTGAAATGGGCCTAGCAAGCCCCAAGGGCAGGGCCAGTCTCAATGTCAACAAAAGCCTTTTAAAGTATAAAGAATCAAACATTCCAAACATTGTCCATGATTTCAAATCCCACATATTAATTCAGCCTTGTATTAGGCTGGACGCCTAGCCCACCCCTGTATTACACAATAGATCACAACTCAAAACTTGTTACATAAACTTTCTAACTTTAGGCTTGACACCCACTCAACCTACTTACATTTGTAAACAGGTTCTAACATATACACACCATGGCATAATTTATAGTTTATATTATATTATTATTTATCGTAATTGACAAAATGGAAAAAAATAAGCCCTGTAGATCTAGACAAATTTGTACTTTATTTTAAATTAATAAGAAATGTCAATCTTTCTCTACCTACATTTATAAATGTAAGAACACAGCAACAACTACAGATATCAGTGATCGACACAGTTAATATTAATTGATGGATTTGTGTTTGATGTCGTTCTAAAGGGTATTCACTTTATATATATATGACAGTGCCGTACGGTATTCCAACAATAATTCACACTAGCACAACCATAAAATGTTTGATAGTGTTGAAAAGTTAATCTTCCTCCAGTGCTAAGTAAAGAAAGTATTGCTACTCTTCAAACAAACTGCCCTTAGCCAGAGAGCCCAGACAACAATAAGGAAAATGTGTGTACATAAAATGATATAATGATATAGAATAAATTGTCTTTTGTGTCTTTTTTATATCAAGTATAAAAAGGAAATATTTTTTATGTTTTTTTTTCTCTTATTATATTTTTAAATGTAAGAAAGATTTGTTTGTCTGATAGTTTGGCGTTAAATGTCATTCTTATGTGTATGATGTATCTCACTTATAATACAACTATGGCAGGCCAAAGTGGAAAATTCAAGATTTATTAATTTAACACCAAAATGTAAACTGTTTAATCATATTTTAAAACATTGTACAAGAAATATTAGCTATGTTCAACAAAAAGATTTTTATGGTCCAAGATTTTTTATATGGTCCAAGATTTACATTTACATTTGATTGAAGGCATTTTACTGTTCAATTTTTACTGTTTATTTGTGGCTGATAGGTTGCCCAAAAAGTGGCGGAAATCAATTTGCGATGGCCTGGCATGGCATACGAGAGTTGTCTTAGTCTCATCCACTATAGAAACGCTCGCGAGAATACGATTGGATATTTACGCACATTATTAGGTTACTATGTTACACTGACTGTGATTGTTTGTTTGTTTGATTGGGGTTTAACATCCTTCTCAAGGGTATTTCACTTATATATGACGACGGATTATCCACTTCACAGTGTTCCTTGCCTTATTAAGGGAGAAAAAGCCGGAAGGAAACCTCGTTAAAACTACCCCCGCGATTGTCGGAGCCACATCATGTGACTCACTCATATACGGTACCTGAGGGTCGACAGACGATTTCGAGCCTGTGAACGATACCGCGAAGTACAATTAGTAAGTGCATTCGCTATCCATTAGGCCACGGCCCCTACACTGACTTTAAACTCCCCAAATGACATCATCATTTTATGTGGTTTATATCTGAACTCAATTACTGATTGTGTCTGTTTCATGTAAACACAGATAACAGGTACAGGTAAGTCTGCCTAACCTTAGAAATGAGCACTAGAGTTAGGGCGATTTGATGTTAGTCAGCCATTTTGCACATTCAAGGCGTGGCTCTGTTTACAGGATAACTTCTTATCTCACTGTGCCCATTTATGGAAATCCAGCCATGTAGTAAGCTTATACATGTTTAGGGAAAAACAGGAATGTGTCAGGCAATGTAGAACCATGCCTATTTTACATGACGTTGTCAACATGGCACATAAAGACGTATTCTGTAGGGCAAGCTACACTAATTTGTGGATCATCATACATGCTATTAAAGAAGGATGCATGAAGGTAAAAAGCTTATACACTGACTATTTGGGCCAGTTTATTCGTGTCATCTTGTTTTCGTCAAAAAAATCTACTATTGTTGTATTTTGCAAATAAAAATCACGAACTTATGAGAGCTAACAAGACAAAATGGTGACCCGCTTTATAATGTATAAAGCTGGGTCCACAGATGATACACAGCTGGATCTAGGATAGCCTAAAAAAATTCAATTCTTTTTGTCATTCCCAATCTGACATTCATCCTAATACCTTGACCTATGGATAAACATGAAATATATCAAGTCAGTTAAATCCATTGACTGCTCAGGTAGGCCTATCGGCAGATAAAATTTAGAAAATCCAAATATTTAAAAGACCACTGTCACTGACATTAAATTTGAATGGCATCAAATATTAAACATATAAATCAAAACGTTGTCTTTGATTTATACACACTTCATGAGTCAATAACACAGAAAAAATACCAAAAATAGTCACCAAATATTTTGTATTACGTTGTTGTTGTTGTCAAGCTGTAATCGGATCAATAACCTGTGTAGAAGTTCTATCTTGTAGCTGTTGATCAAAACATATGCTCGCTTTGCGGTATTTTATGAAATATTTTACTACCTATAACTAGACAACGCCACAGGGTCATAGATTACCTGCATACTCACCTAAAATTTGTCTAAAATCTGTACAAATCAATAAATCTACGGCCTAGTCCTATAATATACACAGAACACAAGTCGTCAACAACACTTCACCTTATGTCGCCATTACTGATACATTACAAGTCCGATGCCGTCGCTGATTGGTTGAAAACATTATCACATGACGCGGAAATATATTTGACATCTATTGGCGCCAAAATCCCATGTGACTTTGACAGCTAGAGAAATCAGGTCATAAATAGCATAACATGAAACATATTTGGACAGCAAAAGCTATAAAGGCCTAACAATATGTAACCCTTGTTTTCCAAAAACAATAATGTAATTAAAAAATAAAATAAATAGAAAAAGTGTCTGTTTAAATATACATTGCATAATTAGACCTACTATATATCGTACTAATTTGTACCAGCTGATTACGTGTAATAAAACTATAACTTTATTAAATATGAAGTTTGCAGAACATAAAAGTGTGAAAAACATACTCTGTATCAATCAATGAGAATTAACCATGAATTTAGTTTATATAGGTACCTACTTTACTTGAAACGATTTTTGTCTAAAATTAAAAACATTTTTTTCTGCACGTGTCGTAGCTCTTTTTGGCTACGAATATAGCTATCATTTTGTATTTTACAAATTCGCATTAAAAATTACATAATAGATGCGTGTGTGCAAGTTAGTTTTTTCTCTCAATAGTATATTATAGCCTGATGGCCTACTTGCGTGACCAACAGTGGTAATGCAGATAATTATAATGACACACGCAAGTTTGTAATTAGGACAAACAAATTATACTAACAAAACGAAGGGATATACATGTAGGTGGAAGTGATTGTCATCCTTATGATACATATATATATACTTGACATTCCATACAGGGAGACACCATCCAGCCATTGTGTCGTAAAGATGGGCCTATTATACATAGATCCAGACAACGTCATTAGGCCTATACATCTTCCCGAGGCAAGGCGGAAAAAGAAGATCGTCGCATTAAGTTTCTCTCCTTTTCTTACCTTGCCTCCATAGGCGGTATTAAACCAGATTTAACTAGAGCCTACAACAACCTACTGCCGGATGATCTCTCTTTACCCCATCCAATCAGATTGGAGCTTTCTTATAATTAGAAAGAGGCGGTCTAATCACAGGATGACAAGTAGGCTATACATATAATATACATGCACGATCTTAGTCTAGGCCTTGTTGGACCCCTTGGGCTCAAAATGAACCAAACTTTTTTTTTTATCGCTTAGATTTAAAGTTTGGTATTCAAACTATATGTTGGTGAAAATAATAATTCGAAATTATAATTACAAACAGTAAAATTGGAGCCTTTAATCTAGAATTCCCATGATAAAAATTATATTCAAACTGCAAAACTTTAATGGCCTATTACTGGCACTTCATTTTAGAGCAAACACTACATTTTCCAAGGCGTATTCTAGAAAACTATTCATGTTATAAACTTCAAATTTGTACCATTGTAAAGACCACAATGTGATCTAGTAAACTGGGCATGTCTCATATTTAAGAAGTTCTTCCTTGATTTTTTTTCTGAAAGTTGTATTTTACATTTTATAAGTATTTCCAAGGGCGGTTAGAAAAAAAAATCCACTGTGATCGTTCTTATCAAAATTTAAAAAAAAAATGAGGCACAGTTAACTAGTTTGAGGACTATTCTACTCTGTCAACTAATTTGAATTTTTTTAGTTTATTGGGATCAGCAATACTTTAATGAGTCTTGACATCATCAGACACGTTAATTGACAGTGGCACCACACTTGTTTGTTGTAGACTTTGATGTGTAAACGACTTTCTGATTGGCTGCTTGTTTCTGCATATACAATAGTGCAATTAAATTTTTGTCACGTTTTTGCCTCGAATTGCAGCAAGGGTAGTAATGTGGAAATCTTGATCCTAGCAATAGGACGATGTCATTATATAGCGTACGCTGTACTGACTATACTACAACTATACAGAGATGCAGGTATAACACTATACCCTATAAAGGCACCGTATAATATTATAACTGCATAGCAACATGGCTCAAGAGACACTGGGTTGGTATGTGATATTTGGGAGAGGCTGCCTGCATGATATCCATGTGACCGGGAAACCCTATAGTCCAGATACTCTGCTATTCCGCGGCTAATGGAATTGCATGGATGAGCTATCAAGTTTCGGATGCCAACCTTCATACGCGGTGACTTTGGATCTATTACATGTGGTTTTAAATAACTTTCTGTCTGTGTTAAAACTACATGTAAAGTGGTCTACAATATTGATCGATTCTGACATTTTCTCCCACCAGCAAAGGTTAAAATCGTTGAATATCATTGGAGGGTGACTATATCTGCCACAATTTTACAGGCATCACCGACGATGCCAAGCAGCTACAGATGCAAAGTAACTATAGATCCACAGGTGTTATAACTTTTAATTTGTCATTAAACAAAGAAAACGTGACTTTCGGTAGTCGCAAAATAGTATATACAGGTCCAGAAAATACAGAAAAAGAAAAGAGAACACACATTTCTAGAAAACACATATCACAGACCTAGAAAACACAAACCAGGAAAATACAGACCTAGAAAACCCAACTCACACACCTACAAAACACAGACCTAGAAAACACAGATCACAGACCTAGAAAACACATACCACAGACCTAGAAACCACTGACCAGACCTAGAAAATACACATCACAGACCTAGAAAAAATGACCACAGACTTATAAAATAGACCACAGACCTATAAACCAGACCAGACCTAGAAACCACTGACCAGACCTAGAAAACAGACCACAGACCTAGAAAACAGACCACAGACCTAGAAAACAAAGAGCAGATCTAGAAACCACAGACCTAGAAACCACAAAGCAGACCTATAAAACAGACCACAGAGCTAGGGAAAAAAAAGATCACAGCCCTAGAAAACAGATTTCAGAACTAGTAAAGCACAGACCTAGAAAACAGATTACAGAACTAGTAAAACACAGACCTAGAAAACACAGATGACAGATCTAGTAAAACACAGACCTAGAAAACACAGATGACAGATCTAGTAAAACACAGACCTAGAAAGCACAGATCACAGAACTAGTAAAACAGACCTAGATAACACAGATCACAGAACTAGTAAAACACAGACCTAGATAACACAGATCACAGAACTAGTAAAACACAGACCTAGAAAACAGAGATTACAGAACTAGTAAAACACAGACCTAGAAAACACAGATCACAGAACTAGTAAAACACAGACCTAGAAAACACAGATCACAGAACTAGTAAAACACAGACCTAGAAAACACAGATTACAGAAGTGAGAACTAGTAAAACACAGATTAAAGACCTGGAAACACAGACCTTAAAAACATAGACTAAAGGCCTACAAAAGATAGAAAACATAGACAATAGATCTAGAAAAATGCAAGCCTGATACCTAAAAATAACTGATAATAGACCTAAAAACAGACAGAGAAAAAGTATTTATTTCATATACCTAGAAAACACAAATCAGACACACACAGAGACCACAGACAAAAACAAAACTCACAGACCACTGATCTAGAAAACCCAAATCATACACAGACAACCCACTGGCCACAGACCCTGAAAATACAGATAACAGACAAAAAACACAGATCACAGACTGCAGCAAGGCTGCCAAAGAGCTTGGCTGTTCCGCCAATGAAAGGGAAAGCATTACTGTTGCCTTCATATCCCTCTCCTCTCAAGTTGAGAGACATGTGCCCAAAATTTTAGAATAATCAGGCTACTCAATTTTCACACTCGGTGCTTTACACAAATTTGAACGCAAATTTAATTGAAAAGTTCATTAAAGTAATGATTCATGAATATGCGTGTAATGAGCTGAACTTGCATGCGTTAGCATGGTCTGTTGTGTAAATGTTCACACACAAATGAACTATAACTCAACACATGAATGCAACAATTCATTCTTGTTTGTATCACAATACATTTATTTCATGTATGTAATACAATATATGTACATAAATAACAATGCAATTATTTACGAATATGACAGAGTTTCCGATGAAATAAAACGCTAACTGTTATGTTAAAATATTTTCTTTTAATTTTAATTAAATATGAAATGCTTGTGATTAGCACCTGCTGTTTGTGCCATGATAATAATGCTGGAAAAATTGCGTCAATACAGAATTACAGGACGATATAACCAAACATCTCTGCTTGTTTGTGCGTTTGGTCATTTTTCATTGGGGTTTAACATCCGACTCAAGGCTATTTCCCTTATATATTATGACGGATTCTCCACTTCACACCCTGCCTTGCCTAATTATGGTGGAAAATTTTTAGGAAGCCTTGAACCCCTTCCCCCCCCCATGTTTTATGGTACTGTTCACTGTGGAGGGTTTTCTTCTCCAGTAATATAAGGGATTGTTTGCTTGTTCGTTAACCATTAAGCCAAGGCCAGGGGCCCTGTAATACGAGGGAGTCATAATGACCCCAATTGTGTACATGGTTCCTACATGGTTTCCCCTCGGTTTTTACACTGAATTTAAGTAAGGAAGAATATTAAGTGGATAAACATGCGTCATAAATTTAGAAACAAGCAAAGTGTTTGATTGTTTGTTTGATTGGGGTTTAACGTCATACCAAAGTGATAGGTGACTGCGCCAACTGATGCCACCAAGTTAACATTATTTCAAAGGGTCAATATTCTAGGGGTGCCGTGAATCAGACACTTGTACTCACTTTTTTGTGGCAGTCCCACTATCACCCTGTCTAATGCTGATAAACACAAACACAGGCCGTTTTACAAAGCAAAATGAAGGGCATACGTACACTTAAGACATTTTGACAAAACAGTCCATTCTAATGCTTACAAAGCCTGTCTGGATTTTTTTCAAGTAAAGTTTATACATTTAATTCTTACCACTAACTTACAAGTCACAGAACAATTACCCTTTAACTTCTAGCAGTTGGGACAGAGAAATAGGCTTTACCACATGGGGTCTTACACATTATTTCTGCGGACTGTCCCAACATTAGAGTGGCCCAACTGCTAGAAGTTATAGGGTATTACATTTGGTCCCTTTATTATTTTGTTCATTGCACATTGATGGTGTTTAACGGAATAGAAGAAAAGCAACTTCTTAAAAATTACCTCTCTTGTCTTTCTAGGATGGATTGAATAACATGTAGAAATTCTGTTTTTTAAACAAGGCAAAGATACGAAAATGGACAATTTTGACAGGCAGAATTCTTCAAAATAGAGATTTGATATGACTGGCAGGTTTCCAATCCTAGTAAAACACTGACTAAGACACTTCTTCTAACATGATTCCTTAAGGAAATTATCTTAAATAATATATATAAATTCATAAATGTAAATTTTTCTTTTAGAATTTTAAATTTCCGAAATTGGGTAAATCTGGAAGTTTAATGTCTTTAATTTTCTGTGGTATGTTCATCTCCTTAACGGCCGAGACCGCTCTAGCTGGGGCCGCTGCTATCCCCGCCTGAAACAGCAGAAACAAAAGTTTTACAAACTTATAGGTACCCTGGATAGAACAAGTCTTATAGATCATAAGATCATAAAATGGCATTTAAAAGTTGGTTTATTGGTCACAACTTTTCAATGTCATTTCAGAGATTGTTTGATTGTGGTTTAACGTCTTACTCAAGGGTATTTCACTTATATGACGACGGATTGTCCACTTCACACTGTTCCTTGCCCTATTATGGTGGAAATCCGGGAGGAAACCTCGTAAAAACCACCCCCTGCGATTGCCGGAGCCACACCGTGTGACTCACTCATATACCGGAGGGTCGACAGACGGACTCGATCCTGTGAACGGTAAATGGAAGTAGGCTTTCGAAAACGCGCTCGCTGACCACTACACCACGACCGCAGGCTCAAAGTGTTTGTGGAAGAAAACCAGACAGACTGACAGTTAATAGACACATAAACAGATAAGAACATGCATTAATATGCTGTAAATTACCTCAGATTTTTCCATTTTGTTTTGCTCTTCTATTCTAGTCAGAATCTCTGTCATATTAGTTTCTAATACCATTCCCCCCATTACCAGCTCAGCCAGGATGTGATGAACCTAAACACAAATAGAAAAGATTTCTGTAGTAATGTGAATAACTGTTGCATTCACTGATTAGCAGCTATTTATTACCCAATGATAATTGTTTTTATCCTCTGACAAAAGTCTATGTTTTTTTCGAAGATGGCGTTACAGATTTCAGTTATTTATGCCATATCTTAGGTCACAATTTTAGTGAAAATTTCTAATTTAATGGCTGTCTGACAACATTAGCAGAAACCAAATAAAGTCTGTAGGAAGATTAATCCAAGAAACAAATAATTTAAAATTTTTAAATGGATGTTTAAAAGTAAACCCAGTTCTGGCAACCCTCAAGAAAGGGGCATTATTTTGCCAGAGGCTATAAAGAAAAGGTTTAACAGAACATCAAATAGTATAAGATAAGAGAGTGTTTACTGAGAGATCCCACAGTGAGTCACATTTTGACAACAGAAAAACTCTTCTTGTTTTCCAATTCTTTTTCTTTCATTAAATGATCACATATTATATCAACAAATTCAACTTTTTAAATGATTTTTTGTGTCTTTCAGAAAGTAAATAATATCAGTATTTTCGATATTTTGTGATAACAATTTCTTACTTTGAACAACAAAGCAGCAAACTAGGACAAAACAGAAATATCACAAGATGCATAAAAAAGATTCCACGACAGATAGGCACTGTGAATTTGTAAATTTTTTTTCATCGGCAAAGTACATGTATTTAAAGGACTTTAATAATTGACAAAATAAATCTACACAATAAAATTAGAACATCAGAAAAGCATCTAGAAACAGCACTGCAAGTATACCTGATCTACGTGAAATATAAGATCTAATTCACAAACATTCTCAAACCGTTTATCCAGCGTCTCAACAAACACCTAAAACATTAAAATCAGCATTTAATAAGGGTCTCACACCACAGTCACTCTCTATGCTTAATGGGAAAGACAACTGTTTTTCGACCTAAACTTATTATTTTTATTGTATATTTTTATATTGTATTGCACTTGCATTCGAATTACCATAGCCGTTAATTAGTTGATTTAAAGAGCAGAGCTGACGTCATTGCTCCAAACCACAGTAGTTATATCATCTAGTCGTGGCTGTTCCCAACTGGTGGCCGACCATGTTTTCGAACAATGATGTCAGTCCCGCCTGTTAAATTATCTAATTAACGGTTATGCTTACTCAAGTCAAATGCGAGTGCAATACTGATGTTTGTCTTTGAAAATATGCAATAAAAATAATAAGTTTAGATTGAAAAACAGTTGTCTTTCCCTTTGAGCAAAGTATTCAATGGCTATATCTATTGTCATGCAAAACATGGACACCTTCTGTGAATTAACATCAAGTTTTAATAGTAAATAGGACACTGAAATGAAGAATTTTTGTTAAATTTTGAAAACAATTTTAGGCACCAATTACCAAGACATAAAATAGAACCAAATTGTTTAAAAAAGAAAAAAGGATAAACTTAAAACACAAACTTCCTAAAATAACTTTTAGCATTATAGAGATGGAGTATCATTTATGGTAATTCATTCCAAAGACAGTCCCGTGCATCCAAATATGACAACACTCAGATGCGAATACATATCAAACTGTATGACAATTGACACTATTACCTAATCATCATGGAATATTAAATCTAGTTCACAAACGTTTTCAAAACATTTGTCCAAAGTTTCAACGAAAACCTTAAAGCCGTGACAGTAACAGAGTTGATTTATTCGAATACCATGCAATAAAAATATGCCAAACTGTGATTGTGTTTGTTTTGTTTATTTATTTAATTGGGGTTTAACGTCGTACTGAAGGGTATTTCACTTATATGACGATGGATTTTGCACTGCACACTGAAAACCTAGAGGAAACCTCGTAAAAAACACCCCCACGATTGCCGGAGCCACATCTTGTGATGCACTCATATACCTGAGGGTCAACAGGCGGACTCGATCCCGTGAATGATACATCGAAGTAAGCGTTGGAAAGCGCACTCGCTTACCGTTACGCTACGGCTGCGGGCTCCGGAAGGGATAAAAGAAGACAAAAAAAGAAGCTACTTGGCTTAAATTGTCTGTGAAAGTGAACACGATTCTTATAAAACCAAAACCAACAGCTCTAAACACCCACACCCAGGATTGTCTGATACTTGACCCTCTTAAGGATCGAAGATCACTTGTCAGGCAGGCTATCCCCTGAACCATGAACATGGATTCATCACTAGTTATCTTCTAGTTATCTTCTTGAAAAGACATGTTAATAAACACATGAGTATTTGCACTGAACTCACAGTAGTCAAAATTACCTGAATTAAGTCTAAAATTCCTAATTCACTTTCTGATGAGTCAACACAGAAAACAAAATAGAGTGTAGCGTAGTGACGATAAATCAACTTATAATCCGAGCCACCTATCAACCTGAAAGTAGAAAAGAAACATTAGTTGAGTCAAGCAAAATATCAGGTTTTGTCTTAATTGATTGGTGTTTTGCGCCGTACTTTACAGTATTTCACTGATATGACGGCAATGTATTCCAACAGTAATTGACACTACATGTAGCACAACCAAGGTGTGAAACATTTCACAGTGTTGGAATGGTAATTTTCCTCCAGTGCTCAGTAAAGACAGCATTGCTACTCTTCAAACAAACTGCTCTTAGCCAGAGGGCTTGTCTTAATTGAGATTGACAACGGGCATGTCGACGTTCTTGTCTAGAAGGGCAAAAGAAATCGACATCAATAGTCAAATTGTTTTGTTCTGATTTGTTTAAAACATGTTATTTGGCATTAAAGAAAACATACCAATGATCAACATACCAATGATAAAACTTGTGCTCAACAGTGGACAGAATACATTCAGGCCTAAAAAAAAAACGTTTTGTTTCCTCTAACCCGACCGACCCTACGAAATAGCTTCGAGTTTAAAGTTTTTATTGGCTTTTCAAAAAAAAAATTGAAAAAAAATAAAATAAAATAAAAAAAAATTTTTAAATTTTTTTTTAAAAAGACCTTTCCAAATTGGCATATTTGGTAGCAAAATCTTTTTTTGTAATGTTTTTCGGTCATGGAAGCATCTGTATTGGTTTTATTTAATATCTACTCTTTTGTACAAAGTCTACCAAAAAAATAATAATTGACAAAATAATTTAAAAATCCTGCCTGCCTAGCCCAATTTTTTTCAGGCCGTGAGATGAAACAAAGCCTTTTTTTGGCCTAAACAGTATGGAAGTTCACCCCCATGCACAAATCAGTTCTCGAGCATTGTTGTACCAGATAACGCTCCAACTGAGAAGATTATAATGATTTTAAACATTTAATGCAGATTATTAACATGTATTTTGTCTCCCCAACTAATGAGTTGACCTTTGCCCCTGCTGCTAAGTATGTAATAAGGAATATGAATGTATATAATAGTTGGGGTTTTTGTATAAGCTTTATTCAATAATGACAAAATCACAGTAAGCTGTGTGCTTACGGCGTGATCATTAGCATACATGTATTATTAAACATAATTATATAATAATTGCATAAACCTTTGCCACCAATCAACAGTGATTATTATAATATAAATGGCATGTTTGCCGATCGCAATAAATAATTCAACATTAAAACAGCGCTCCGCATGTATGGCATTTAACCACAGGGGATCGGTACCATAGAGGCCGTCTATGTATAGAGAAAATAGAAGGGAGGACACTCTTTGTCAATCCAGCTTGTACCGTGGTGAAATTAACCGATTCAAGTCCAATATAATAGCATAAAATAAATGAATACCACCTGTTCCTGTGAGACAAATAATTCATCTTCAAATCCTAACCCACAATTGTGATGTTAGTTAGCTTAAATTCTCAAATTTTGAATGCAAACACAACATTTCTTTCATAAACACAATTCAGACAGTTATCAACGTATCCGGGGCAGCGCTGATTGGCCAATTATATCGATGGCCTAGTACTGCATGAGTTAAAATGTAAACACCGAGTGACGTAAGTCAGCCTACATATAGTATTCTCTGTATACAGTGACGGCCTCTATGGTACCGAGCCCCTGTGGGTCGTTGAGGCTTCGAGGCTACGTCTAATGTCAGTATTTTTTATTGGTACAAAGTCATCAAGGAACAGGACTACGGGCAGTGTCAAAAAACTACCTCTCGATTGACCGGTATCCAGTTACAGAGGTAAATGACTACGGTTAATCCGTCTACTGTATTCAGGCCAGACAAAGGGCCTGGGTGAGTGTCACGATATTGCATCTAGACTGGTGCCAAACCATAACGTGAAAGAGCCACGGTTAATATATTGCATTGGTGTCCAGCCACAACGGTAAAGAACAACGGCTGTAGTTTGAGTATACTACAGTTATCCCAGCTGTAAAAGCAAAGTGTTAATCTAGTGTCGTAAAGGTAAAGGAGGATGGTTAGGGTTAATATATACCAGATTTGATAGGCTGGTGCATGTAACCGAGTATTTCGGTACCTGTATTTAGAAAATCAGGTAGCGATACGCGTTACACGAGCTGTGCTTTTATGAAGAGAATTATATAATCAGCTTTATCAATTAGTCAAGCAACGCTGTTAGTGCACAAAGGGCACTTTTAACCTTTCCGAACCTGACTGTATCGTATTTGTTATCAGCTGGGTTTTTGAAAGTGGTCGATATCCCTCCCGAAATAGGCCATCGATATTATCCAATACAGCACCTGTTGTCTTTATTTTAGAAAGAACTATAATAGTGTTTCCTTTGCAAGATTTATAGATAACTAACATCACAATTCCGGACTGGGATTTCGAACATGAACTATTTCTCTCACAGGGACAGGTAGAATTTGTTTATTTTATGTGATAAGCCGTTAAATTTCACCACGGTACAAGCTGGGTCGATCTCATGAATGTCCGCCCTTCTTCTTTTCTATATGCGATCGCTTGGGTATATCGAGCCCCTGTGGTCCATCGAGGGCTTTCATTCCTAAACAGGGATTTAACAAGGATAAATTAACATTTTAAAACGAGATAAAAAAAACTTAAAACAATAACCAAACAAACCTTCTTTAATTTGCTTGTCTTTCAGCTTTTTGGCTTTGCATCAGGTTATGCAAGCAGCCACCAAAACCTTGTGTAGACACTACTGAACTATCTCCTTAAACGATCATCGTATATCCTCTCTATGTTTGGCATAGCACCCAGTTGTTTTGATGAAGTGTGGTTCAGTTTTTTCCGACTGTTTCACAGTTGCCAATGGTGTTCGACAAGGTGGAATGGTATCTCCCATTTAATTTATTATGTATTTCCATGATTTAGATGTAGCCTCGACAGATTCTAAAATAGGCTTTAGTGTATCTAGCCAATTTGTGAATTACCGAATCTGCGCAAATGATTTATGTCTCATCTGGTCAAGCTTTTACCTGAAATCAACGGAACTGTTGCTCTGAATTGTTGATTACAATTAAATCCACTAACTTTGTGCCGACACAACATCTGATCTAAACTTATCAGTCGATTTTTGTGTAACTTTGGTCACGCCATTCACTCTGCTATGAGGTGCACCATTGGCTTTATTCTCATATATTCTAGGTAAAACACCAAGTGACGTTCAAGATTACACGTAGGCGGACTGACAGCAGATGACAAGTAACGCGAGAAAGTGCGGGAAAAGCCAATGGTGCACCAAAGTGGCTATGAGCGGCCATTGCACCGTCCCTATCGACGCTTATACATACTCAACGTGGTTCTTTTGTCCCAAATCCTATAGGATTTTTTCTATCGAATCTTATATGATCTTATAGGATAATATAGGGCTTTTCTTTCGTATCCTACAGGATGTTCTAAATCCAAAAGGATTTTATAATTATTCTATGGTGTTTCCAGATTCCTGTAGGATATGAGATTTTTCTGTAATGGTTTGCAATCATCAAACGAAGTGTGTTTCTGAAAATAATCGATTAACATTGATCTCTAGCACCCGCTCCAGTTGCCAGGAATCCAAACTGCGTGGTGTAAGGTCATATCCACCAAATAAACCGTTTGTCACGCGCTTATTAGCTCCAGGGACTTCAGAACGTGATATTCGCAATTAGGCCTACGAAAAGCAACTCTAATATTGCTATAGAATGCAAACAACTATCCACACGTCATGACACATCTATTCGTTCTGGATTTATTCAAATGGAAGACACTCATAGATGCTTTCAAATGCCACTTATTGGCCAGATGCAGTGTTGGTACGAAACGGAACCACGACGCCACATCCGACATTCACCTATGTTGATTACGAAGACTCAGACTCGTTGGTATTATAGCCTTCAGCCTACAAACTCGGAATAACTTGTCATATATATGTATCTTCCGACATACTGTCCTTAAAATTTTTGATTCATTCTATGATAACCTTGGAAAGCTACGCTTAATCATAGGAGTGCGTTACATGCTTGACGTCTATCTACATCATTATTAATTTTCACATCTTAGGTAGAAATTTCCAAATTACACGTTTTAATCCGATCAGGGGACGAGTTCTCACGAATCGAAAGGCGGAAATAAATTTACGGAAATTCAAAGGTCAAGTGAACCTTTATATGTACAGGAGGTATGACAATTATCAAACGGAATTTTGTTTGAATTAAAGCGGATTTTTAACTCAAAATATTTAATTTTGGCCCATTTTGTTTAACACAGATGAAGGATTGTACATGTAAAAACTGAAGTAAATCATATTATCTTGAGTTCATTAAATTTGTATTGATTTTGTAACTGTATTACATTCTACCGATTGTTTTGTTGGAAGCAAAGTATTCATATCACTTTTTATGACAATTATGGCTTCTCAGTTCTGTCGTTAGGGTAATGACAAAATGATAAATAGCACGGCAGAGCTGATTGTCTCAACCATACATTGGGTTATCGAACCCTTGAAGTGTGCGGTCGGTGAGATTGATAGAGCCTTCGGATCGGTTTTCTGATGGACCAGACCGTCTGAATATCTGTCGTATTGAAGAGACAGCCCTCGCTGGAAACGAATCAGCAACTAGCGACCTGCAACACCAAGAGGATAATATTATCATACATACATATTATACAATGTAAAATTTGTCTACATTGCACCATATCAAACGAGCGGACAGAAGGGCGGTTGGATGGTTGGATGGATGGATGGATGGATGGATGGATGGATGGATGGATGGATGGATGGATGGATGGATGGATGGATGGATGGATGGAACGAACGAACGAACGAACAAACGAAGAACGCACACATACAAGAATTAATGTATATTTGAGTGACTATTTTTTATCTTATTAACATTTTGTTCGCTAATATGTATACATTTACTTCATTTGTTTGCCTGCGATTACTATTTTCACGTCTAAATGTACAATATACATGCAATAGCAATTCCTAAAGATTTTCTCACAAGAATATTTACGTGCACAATGTATGTGTGGATAAAGCTCTATTAAAGTGAATTATTTAACTGTTATAAGTGCTTATTACAGTTGATTTGTTAAAAAAGGAATTACCCAGTTCTGCGTTGATATACATAGTATGTGGCAACTAAGACGAGCAGCGCTGTTACAATTACACCGATGACGATTCCTGCTATTTGGCCTCCAGCAAGAGTACTAGTATTACCTCCTAAACAAAGGACAACAAAAATAAGTATTTTACAAGTTTACCATGTGTGAGTTTTTACCTACCTCGAAATAGATATAGATTTAATATTAATAGGATAAACTGAATTTTGATAGGCCTACTTTCAATGTGACCTCGGAACTGATAACATAATCCTGATCAAACGATTTGGTCACTCACGTGTACTGCATTCTTGTTCCTCATTATGGACCAGATTAACCATTTCCATTTTAAAATTTGTTGATTCTGATCAGTTTCAGTTTAATTCGGATCAATCCTTGATCCGTATAACCTTTGACATAGATTAAATTTATACATAGAAAATGGTTCAAGAAAGATGATAACTTTATCAGGGAAATTTTTTGATGCATATCAAAAGGTAATCAACTTTTGATTGGGAATATCTTTTATGCATATCAAAAGGTTATCAAATTTTGATCGGGAAGATTTTTATGCAATCAAAAGGTTATCAAATTTTGATCGGGAAGATTTTTTATGCATATCAAAAGGTTATCAAATTTTGATCGGGAAGATTTTTTATGCATATCAAAAGGTTATCAAATTTTGATCGGAAAGATTTTTTATGCATATCAAAAGGTTATCAAATTTTGATCAAGAATATATTTTATGCATATCAAAAGGTAATCAAATTTTAATTGGGAATATTTGTTATGTATATATCAAAAGGTAATAAATTATTGATTGGGAATATTTTTTCCCAATCAAACAAAACGTAATCAAATTTTGATTCAGATCAAATTAAATCGCAATTCGGGTCTGTGACTTACATATTTGTGAATTTCATCGGCATTTGAAATCAAGGCAATTTTCCTTGTTATTATATTTTCATAAATAAACCGTACGATATTGTTTTACACAACATCTCGATGCAGTTAGTTGTAACAAGTCTTGTTTTTATATACTCTTTTCCGTTATAGCAAACCAACAGCAAGTTGGATTTATTTAAACCGATTTAAAAAAGTATTAAAAGCGTGCAACCAATTATTGGACCAGCCGCCTCGGCCATTTCGCAATGTGATCAGGAACAATGCTCTTTCCGAAATAGCCATTTTTAAGATTTAAAACTATAATCCGATCCAAGGCGAGAGGTGATATATTATTAAATCTGAAAAACAAATCGCACATAAACTTGGTTTAGTCATACTCTTGTGAAGTACGACCGTGCAGATCAACTTAGCGTAAAATAAAATAAATAATTTTCTTACATACCTGAAATGTTTATAAGTTTGTTTTGTTCAACTACTTGACATATTCCTGATGAATGATGGCTACATAGCGAAGCCGAAATATAGAATGCCAAAATGACTTCAATATTCGGAATTCCATTTATTTTATCATATTTGTGTAATTGGAACCCTTTTTTGGGTTTTCTATCGAACTCTCACAGCAATTGTTCCAAGCATGTATCCCTTTCTTTTTATATCAAAGTCACGTTTTTGTCGTAACGGTTTCATTAAAGTACGCTCGTAGTTCTATATAAAACCATAATATTTTCTAAAGAACCCTCATAGAGCCATTATCTTTAAGAGTGTACCAATAATTGGTAATTAAATAGTGAATATATCGTATTGGGAAGAGAAAGCTGTTATTCTTTCGATAGTGCTCGCCCATTACTTGAACTGGTTAATGCTGTAAAATGTGTAATAAAATAAACGTACCAGTGTTAGGCTGGGGTGGCTGGAACGCTCCTTCTGATATTTGGAGATCTACAGCTGTAATACCATACTTTGTTCCTCCAGTTGAAATGTCTGTAAACGATATGATACAGAGCAGGGATAATTTTGTTTAAAACAAATGTATTATTCCAGTCGTTACAATTGTGTTCGTTTGTTAACCTAATTGTGACCCCTATTACGGCGTGCCAGTGATGATAGAAGGAAATCACTCCAGACTGGCAATAAACCGTAACAGTCACAATAACAGATTGATTGTGAGCGGTGCCGAAACTTTAGGTGTATTTAAAACATGTAAAATGACATCACGCCTGAGAGTAAGGCAAGGGGGGGGCAAAAGCGATAATAGGGTTTAAATGTTTTACATCCATGTTCCCCACCCCCCACGGAGTGCCAACAAGGGCGATACCTCCTCAGCGGTATCCAGAAGAGGTAGGTAACAAGGATCCCATGAGTGGTATACTTAAACAGGAAACTTAAAATACGTTTGGCTTCCCACTTAATTGGCGCATGGGCCTATTTTTTCTTATTACCTTACTTTATTTATCCTGTCCTGATTTCATTCAGGTTGTTATCCTAATTATATTTGTGTAAATA